>JAPVRG010244095.1:2110-15644 GCA_029783565.1 Rhagoletis cerasi
GACAAAAAGGTGGATGAAAGTACAGAGGTCACGAACTGCCATACCACAATTTGCTCGTTCTTGTTATAAAATGGTGCGCGTATGTGTTGCAACAAATGCTGAACCAATAAAACGCATAATTCATATACAAATACAAAAAAAATATATACTATAAATTTGTGTGCGTACTAGTAGCGCATTTCACGCTTGGTGAGTTATGTGTACGCAAGCGGATGAGGCACGTTCAACACCATTGCATTATTAAGCAGGTGGCAACTACTCAGGTGTAAAACGAAAAAAGCACGTGCGAAGCGAAAAAACGAAACCGAAAATGATACTTTGATCAAAAAAAAATATGACATAGTGTAAACTAGCCTTAACAATCCATTAAGCCGGTCCAGATCCCAAAAGCAATTTTTCAATTATATTTCTCCAAAATTATATCTCGATTGCGTTTATTGCTGTTGCAGAAATTTTACTGGTGGCTCTGAAGTAGCACATGCAACCTGCTTCCAATAGACTCGACAATTTTTCGCGGCCATAAATTCTCACTTCGTAATCGCAGCAGAGTTGACCACTTCGTGAGCAGATATGCATAGCCTTTTTAAGCTTACTACACACATTTTATGTAGAACAGCAAAGATCAACACTGGCCGGAATGCAGTCTGAATGGGCATTATTTAAAACCAGCGTTAACCAAAGGGAGCTTTTTACATAACTTGTGCGCCCACATA
This sequence comes from Rhagoletis cerasi, assembly GCA_029783565.1. NCBI lineage: Eukaryota > Metazoa > Arthropoda > Insecta > Diptera > Tephritidae > Rhagoletis > Rhagoletis cerasi. The sequence goes on from JAPVRG010244095.1 coordinate 2,824, forward strand.
AAATATACAGAAGCCTTAAAAAGCTCTTCGCGGTATATATTTTGAGTTCTTAGTAAAATTTTTTAGATGACCTTGAGTAAGGTACGTGTCTAGTTTATAACGCGGAAGAAGTTTTCTGCACTGAGTAAATATTTTATTTGTGTCAACTAAATATGTTTCTCTGAACACATGATTTGGTAATAGTTACATTATTTGGTTATAGTTACAAAATGTTGTGTTCAGACAAATACATTTAGCTGATTCTTTTCTCAGTATAAAGCTTTCTACAGATTTTCTTTGGATGGTCTGCCTTAAGTAGTGTACAGAGAAAGCTTTTACTTGGTATGAGTCTGTTTAAAACGGTCACTACCAAAACATATTCCGTAATAAAAGCCCTTTTTTGCTCTTGTAGCGCGTACAGAGTGCAAGCGCTCTCTGGCCGTTGCTGATTTAAAATTAGTTAAAAGCTTTGGAAAAGCTTCACCTGCAGGTTACGTTTTGGTCGTGACTGTTTCAAACTCAGAACTTAAGCGTTAAGGCTAAGTGGTCGCCTTTCTGAAGTAATGTTTAATTTGCAATGCTGCAGAGAGCTTTACTTTGAGCGTGTCCACGTAAAATCTATAAAAAGCTTTAAAATGCTTAAACTGTGCAATAGAATTTGGTTGTAAATGTTTTAAAGAAATGAAGATTGACATTGATAAGATCGGATAGAGTTTTCACAAAATATAAAAGCTCTCTACAGCATTGCAAATTAAACATTACTTCAGAAAGGCGACCACTTAGCCTTAACTGAATGGCTCATAGTTCTAAAACTTACTCAGGATCACGATTAGAGATGCATGTGAAAATAAATCTTGAAAAACTTAAATTTTATCCGCCTAAAAGTGGCACGTGATACTCAGGATCCTTTGGGCAGTACTAGGCAGACTTAAAGCGCTGAGCAGACTTTTCAATTTAATTTAATTAATTTCAATTTAAGATACCTACTCATTTCTTCGTCAATGTGTTCATCAGAAAAAGTTAATTACTTTTTTTTTGACCACAAAGAAAAAATTCGGCAAGATATCGAATAGTTGAATGTGTTTTTTTTTCAGTGTTACCGGATTAACTTTATCGACTCCACTACCTTCATGCGTCGCTTGTCAAATACATGTGAAAGAATCGTTCAATATGTTGAAAAAACTTAAAGCTATCGTAAATTTTTGTTCCTAAAAGCGAATTTCAAAAAATATAAGAACCCGAAAAGTTCAAAAATTGTATAATGTTTCGAATTTGAGTTAAATAGTTTGGGAATATAAAGCATCTTTTTTAAAGTTTATGGCAAAAAGTTTGCCTTATCTCTAGCTTACCCGTTTACATATAAATATCGAAATCCTGATGCGGAATTTCCACCAGGCAAATGACAAAAATTATAACTTCAAAATTCGGCATTAAAAATCCATATTGCATTGTGTTAATGACAACAGTCATAATCTTCTTTAATGACACGTCCAATTGCTGAATTTTTTAACATTTATTGTCTAGTGTAAACACAGCATTATGCATGTTCATATCGCACTGCAACTCAAATAAATTCGATTGCAACTTTATTGCAAGTATTTTCCAACCTCCTGCAGACAGAATCTGATAGTCATTTAACATTAATTATAACACAGTTTGAGACTTTCAACTTAAAAAACAAGCCACCATATCTCCATAGTAGGTATGTATGTAAATATGTGTGAATAAAAATTTATTTAAATAAAATTTCGGTTCACCGTTGAGCGCCAATATCTACCAACAGATTTTTGAACTCATGCTGGTGTTTGGGGTATGCCGCATGCCTCACATGCCCCATTGCTATGTATCGCATATTTATCACTGGTGTTCACAAACAATTACTTTAAAATTTATTTTTGTTTTTTTTCAATATTTTATTCCCTGTTTCGATTGCTTTTTTTTTGGTTTTTATTCAATTCTCATAATTTCTTCAATTGTATTGTTGTATTGTTGTGAGGTAGGTGTGTGTGCGACAGCGGGTTGTCAACGATTGATAAAAGCAAAAGAAAATAAAAGCAAAAGAAAAATATAACTTTAGTGTACCCGCATACGTACATACATATACGCTGTTGTTTACACCAAAATTATAACAACAAAAACAAGCATTGAATACATATGTGTAGCTGTTGCCTTTTGTTCGCGCGTTGAGTTATTGCCGAATTGATCACATTTATTAAATCCACGGCCCAGTGTGGAAAAAACTCCTTTTATAGTGGCCAAATCTTTTGTGTACAATTTCCTTTATTCCGTGCTATTGTTGTTGCTGGTGGTGTGGTTATATCGCTAGCAGCGTTGGCACTTAATTGAAATGTAGTTTTTAGATACAAGTTGTCGCTTAACAGCAACTTTGATTCACACACCACATGGCGCATAGCTGAAAAATAAGAAAAAACCTTAAAAAAACCACTCTATAAAAATATGAAAAATGTAAAAGTGTTTGAAAATTAAGTCATTTTTATTAGTTGACGCAATAGTTATTCGCCAGAAATTTTGTGTGTCTCTCAGCGGCATCATTCGCTTATTGCTCCTTTAACCTCCAATCCGGAGATTTCTCATAAGTTCAGTGCTTCCTCTTTACATGTTTTTCTTTCACATTTTATTCCTCAAACTCACTATTTTTGAAGAGTCACATATTTATGTTGTTAATTGGGTTTCTCAAGCGTTTGTCATTGGCTAGGTTTTCTATTATTTTTTTATTCTTTCCTTGTGAACTTGATTGGACCACACACGCATGCGCCCTTCGTAGAAGAGTTAATTTGAAGATTTTTTATTGCTTATAAAAATATTTGTTTCTCATGAATAATGATGATTATTATGTTTTTGTGTCGCTTAGCTTAATGATATTTTATCGGTCTCTGTAGGCAGGTAGCAAAATCCAATTAAATTTCGGTGCTGTATGTGTTTATGAGCAAATTTTGAAGTGACTTTAAGTTATTTCCGCTTGATTTGGAAATAATGAAATCAAAAATGCTGCAAAGTACTTTTTAATAGTCAAAATACTGTCAATATGAGCTTTTATAAAACAATTAAGTCTTTTATATGCCCAGTTTTATGAATGTTTTGTGGCGGTATACAATTTTATGGTAATTAAATGCTGCTTGCTTTATTTCAAGCAAGCATATTAATCGCCATTTTAAGCTAATTAATGTATGTAAAAAAATTTGATACGCCAAACAGATTTCATCGTACAGATGTAACTTTAAATGAGCTAACTAAATATTTAAGTAAACGAGTATCGCCCTGTGCTCGAAATTCGACCACCCCACTTTTTCATACAATTTTTACATTAACTTGTACTCAGTTTTCACTCTTTACATGTGTCAAACTTTAAAAATGTGATGATATTCCACTAAAACAATGTGAGGCCAATGTGCTTAGGGACGCGATACATAATATAGTACATATACTCATGGCCGGCTAGAGAAAATCGGAGCCCGGTACTAAATATCTGATATATCTGTCATGAAAAAGTAGCTCAAAAGTGTACCACAGAAAAACGACCCTTGCGCCACCTATCCGAAGAACGAACATAAATTTTAGTACTTTATCATTAGAGATTCGGATTAAGCCATATGAAAATTTCAGTTTTCGCTATAAGTACGGTAATTACAATCTATGCATCTGTGTCAAGTTCCAACATCTGAGCATAATTGGTTTTAGAGACATAGTGATTTTCATATTTTAGTCTATATGTCAGATGCCACGCTTCTTATACAACGTCTATGTTGCTCAGGAGAGCTCAGCTGTGTTTTCCTCCAGCTTTTTTTACTAGACCCCTCACCTTATCTTCAACAAGGTGACCAGGCGCACAGAAATGTGTCACAGCCTATACTCAGCGGGTTCGCCAAAGACTGGCTCACGATCTATGATTCTTCCTATTCTAACTGAGCTCTGCCAACCATTTTTCGGCGGCAGCCCAAAAACCTTGGCTCAATGTCACTTTACTTTTAAGAAGTTAAACGATTTGACCTTTTATGGAGATCGTTATCTGGCCACGCTTCTTGAGCAAAAAGATCTTTTCAGCGAAAAACCACGTCCAAGCCAAATTGTTTCCAGTAAATCACTCAATTTTGTTTTTACTTTCTTTCACGCGTTTGTTAAAAAATTTAATTTATTTGTTCGAAGAACACGCGCCAGATTTCTGTGGAATCATTATTTGAATTTGCCAATAACTGGGAATGCTTTAGGGACAAATAGATATAGGTATTTGGCAATCTGCAGCCACCCGGTGAACTTCTGACTGTCAATCTGGCGGTCCCCATGCAAATACAAACAGTCTCCCCAACTCTCAGTTTCATCCTTGAGCGGAGCGTACGCAAAGTACCCATTCTGACGGCGCTGTAAAAAGTATTTGGCGCTTCACGCATAAATTTTTATAAGTGCATGGTCGAGCATCTCCTCCAATTGCCGGTGATGCGCGCTTATTGTCAAACAAATGAATAAATGACAGTTTCAAGCTGAATCCGAACGGCAGATGGCTTTTTATGAGAAGATTTTTCATGGCAGAAATACACTCGGATGTTTGTCATTGCCTGCCGAGGGCGACCGCTAATAGAACATTTTTTTTTGGATGGCGGGTGGTAGTGCACATCTCCGCTTAGTCGATAGTGGCTCGATAGTAAACTAAAGTTTATTTAATGCGTGTATATGCCTGCGAAAATCTTCTACAATCAATTAACATTACAACGTCTTTCAGTTATGGCTTTCAAATTGTTTTTACTGGCTCATTATGACTTCCTTGTCCTAATTGTGTAATGTGTGACACAATTGTTTTATTTCACCAGAAGAGTTTTGGACGTGGCACAAAAGCGTGATCCCTGTTCCTAAGACCTATCCAACTTCTAAGGGACCCCCTTCTCTCTGAAAGCGCAGGAAACAGGTTTCAGAAAAATAGTATCGTTAGTTCGAGAAATATAATATAACTACCTATCAGAATGGTTTCATTCATAGTTATACCTCTCGAAGAGATCGAAATCAATATCTCCTCACTTTTGACGAATACTGATTTTTTTTTCTTTTCGCCTTCTCCATATCGAGCCCTAACCGCCGAAAAAACATTAGCGAAATTTAAAATAAAAATTTTTTTTATGCGGAAATGCGACCTACAGGCTTCAAAAAATTAATGTGGTATGATACTGAGTGGGGCGAGGCGGAGATTGCTGTTGGCAGTGATCTAGATAAAGTGGATTTTCAAGGTCCCAGCTTTTTCTTTGCTGAGGAGATTCTACAAGGTTGAGTTCCCTGATGCTGAATGCTGGCTAGGTTCTAAAACCGAGCCTGGGCACCATCGAATATTTACTATTGGCTCCAAACCTAACACAAGGTCGGGACCCGATGTCTATATCGAATATAATCGGGACGAGTTTCACTTTTCTCCTTCGAAATATGCCTCGAAATTCCAAGCCGAAGTGTTTGCAATGCTCAATGTCATGGACTACGTGGTAGAAAATAGCTGAAGACGCAGAAGTTTACGCGTCTGTAGTGACAGCCAAGCTGCACTCAAGGCATTGTCCAGCCCTCTAACTACTTCCAAATTAGATTGGCAGCGGAAGTCTCGACTAAATTATATTGGAAAACATAGCGAACTTGTTTTACTCTGGGAGCCAGGTCACTCAGGAGTACAAACCTGGTAATACAGCATCCGACCATTTGGCCAGAAAGCGCCCGGACCTGCAAACAGTTATAGCACTTCCACCTTCGGCCATCGAAGCCACCATCAGAAACTGGGTTAATATTTCCCTCAGCAATGACTAGGAGGCTTCGAGAAGACGCAGGTGGGCGAAACTCATGTTGCCCTCAATATCAGGGGGTCGTGCTAGGTATTTGGTTTCATTGAGCAGATGGGATTGCAGACAACTTGTGGGACTGTTGAACACTTTAAGTGGCACAAACACCTGACTGTGATCGGTATACATGACAACCTTATTTGCCCTTCCTGCCTTTTGTCTCTGCCCCGTTCGTGCAAGGATTAGGTATGAGGTTTTAGGCAGCAATGTGTTGAGAGACGAGCAACTGAGCTCTTTGACAGCCAACAATCTGCTTTGATTTATTCGTTAAAAGAAACGTGAAAACATTACAATGGATGGCATGTAGGATGAGTGCTATTTTTCTGCACGCGCTGTTTTGTGTATTTAGTTCCGGCAAGAAAAAAATGTATAGATACATATGTACATACGAGTATATATGAATGCCAACTTTGTTGGATACCTTTGCTGGCAACTTATTCTACTTAAAGGCACTTTATGATTTTTATCTCCCCAACTTTAAAGAAGGGAAATATCTACCACTACCGAAAATTGTCTCTTTTTCAAAGTAGTCTGATTGCTATCTTTAAAAGCAACGCAAGCGAATGATTTTTATCGCAAACAAACAAAAGAAAAAATGAACAGAGACAATGAAATCAAACAAAAGTTAAATTTTATAAAACTGAAAAAAATTTATACTTCTTTGCATCCTTTGCGAATTAAAAAGCCCGTAGAATAAGTTGAAAGCAACAAATATGCCGAGAGAAAGAATAAAGCGCAACTAAAAGAAAAAATGTTAAAATTTAAAATTAAAGAAGAATAAAGTAAAAAGTAAACAAAGAAAAAATACCAACTTAATCCGCTTAAGACATAGAGCAGCGATTTGGCTGGGGTTTACTGACCAATTAGGACATAAAATGGACAGTTGAGTGGCAAAGGCGGACAAACAAACGCACATACCTACATATGTATGTATTTACAAAAATATTTAAAGCTCAACAAATACACGCAAATATATATATTTACAAACTGATAAAAATCCGTACTAAGTAAATAGAACAAAGAGTCCTAAGCAAAGACAATGCGCGCACAAATTGCGCTGCAACTGTGAAATTGGACACATTTGCTGATAGGCTGATGCAGCCATGTACATACTCACATTCGAGGTAGGTACATAGGTGCCTATATAGGCAGGAAGACACCTTGTCGGCCGTCATGCTCGCAGCTAAAAATAAATGCATGTAAGTATGTACGCACATTTTTACTTGTTTACGATTGTTTTTTTTTTTCTTTTTGCAAAAATACCTACGCACAAAACAACACATTTGAAGGCTACAAATCTCTGCCAAATAGAAGGAAGTTATCAAACATTATTTGAAATAAAACAGCTGTGCTCTCATAAAAGGCTCAAATAGAATGCTGACTTGCTTCACAAAAGTTTTAATTGAATGTTCAAGAGTCAATAAAAAATTTGAGAAGCCTTGTTACCTCTATCCAAATGGCAGCGGCGACTTGGTAAATTTATTTGGTATATCACAAGCCTAATTTGTGATACTAACTTTAATCGATTAGTCACGGCCGGCTGCCATGACCCATCAGTTAACTTTGGAGGAATTTCGAACTCTGCATGCAAAAAATCCGAAAAAGAGGACTTATCCAATCAGAGCTTGAAATATTTTTCAACTAGCAAATACCCGGATTGCTTCGCTGCGTCTTAAAAGTATTTTTGTGTTTTTACTTCCGCTAACTACATAGTACCTACATAAAAACGGCCTTATTCATGAAACATAAAATTGATTTAAAGAGCTTTTTAAATTTTCCCAGTTAGGTGGCAACCTTCAAAAATATTTTCGTCTGTAAGCCTTCTTGTACCTTTTTAGTTTGATACCCATATTAAATTTTTCAAACAGGTGGCAACCCACCTCGAAAATATTTTCGATAGTAAACTTTCTTAAACCTCTTTACTTTGGTAACCATAATGTAATATTTAACTTATTTTACCAATAAAATTAAATTAAATGTTTCAAACAGGTGGCAACTTTTCTCAAAAAAAGTTATCGGCTGTAAGCTTTCGTAAATCTCTTTAGTTCGATACCCATATTGTAATATTTAAATTATCTTATCAATTAAATCAAAGTTAATTTTTTAAACAGATGGCAACCCTCCTCAAAAAAATTTTCAGCTGTAAGCCATCTTAAACCTCATTACTTTGATGCCCATATTGCCATATTTAATTTTTTTTATCCAGTTAATTAAAATAAATTTTTCAAACAGGTGGCAACACACCCCAAAAATAGTAAGCTTTCGTAAATCTCTTTAGTTCGATACCCATATTGTAATATTTAAATTATCTTATCAATTAAATCAAAGTTAATTTTTAAAACAGATGGCAACCCTCCTCAAAAAAATTTTCAGCTGTAAGCCATCTTAAACCTCATTACTTTGATGCCCATATTGCCATATTTAATTTATTTTATCCAGTTAATTAAAATAAATTTTTCAAACAGGTGGCAACTCGCCCCAAAAATATAATCGATAACAACTTTCTTAAACCTCTTTAGTTTGGTAACCATTTTGTAATATTTAATTTATTTTATCAAATAAATTAAATTACATTTTTCAAACAGGTGGAAATCATTCTCAATAAATTTTTTCGGCTGTTAACTTTCGTAAAGTACATTTGGTTGTAAGCCTTCTTAAATCTCTTTCTTTTGACACACATATTGCAATATTTACTTTATCTTACCAATTTACTAAACTAAAATTCTCAAACAGGTGGCAACTCTCTACATTATTTTTCAAAACGTTCTACGCCGTTTTCGAGTTTTTGCCTGCAGAATAAACGAACTTAACGTTTATATAATGTCCTACATCTTCCAACCTATTTGATCGATTGCAATAAAATGTATATGACAACCGTCTCTGTGTACTTCCCTACAATCCTTTTAAATTTCGTTCAAATCGGTTCAGTAAATTTTACGTGATGCGCGCACAAAGAAAATGGCAACAGTTTTATTTAATATATAGATAAAGATTTTATAATAATATACCAGGACATTGACCTACCCAAGCGTGAATAGTCAAATCATGCTTTGATTACATTTACATATGTACATTCCCAGCTGTCTTTCTGGCTGCATATTTAGACGCTACCACTGTTTTTTTTTGCTTTTTTACAACAAATACTTTGGTCGTTACGTGCATGACTTGCAAGTCTTTCCCCCAGTGTCCTGCTCAGATTCATAGTCATTATATGCATTCAAATGCGTACAAGTCAAGTGTAACTCAAAGAATGCTTAAAAATACCTCAAAAAAAATAAAATTAAAAATCTATGTAAGCTACAGCTTCATTAAAATAGAACAAAGGAATGTCTTTCTTAGCCCGCCAACAACAAGTTCATGCCCACTTTACCGCTACTCGGCGATCGCCTGCTTTGTTCGACGCTCCCGCGGCATAATTTAATTAACATAAAGTACATAGATTTTTATGATTCACTAATTTCGGTGAAAAATCAAATGAAATTGTTCCGTTTAATATCTTCACATACCTGCAGACTCGGCAGCCGAAACTCCACGACCCTTTTGGAGTGTACAAAAGGCATAACTATGGTTGGCCGTTGCTGCTCCCGCACATTAAACGAAATTCCAACTTCAACCACCCTCTGTCTTTTTATGTATGTACGTGTTCTTGGCCAGATTTTTACAGATGAAGTATTTGGTAATTTCGATTTTTATTATTTTTTAGACATTTTTCTGTTACACAATTTTCTTGTTTTTTTTTCATTAATTCCCTGTGCATTTTCCCATTTTATCCATTTCATCTATGTTCTGCGCTGCGCTCAATGAGCTCACTCGTTCCCAGCCCTCCTGCCAGTTTTTCTTACTGTTTCTGCCGAATTGGTTGTTTTAGCCTAATTACCAACTGCGGCGACACAACCGTCGCTTGCCGCTGCTTCTGCTACGACCGCTTTATGACCCTTCATCAATCCTTTTTTCCCATATACATAAGTAGATATGTAATAAATGCCAACCAGTATAGATAGAACCACAAACAGTTGCCTTCGTAGCGCGATTGCTTTTTCTACACACCTCTTTTGTTTTTGTTAACTCTACTCTCCCCTATTTAACCAGTTTTGGTTGATCGCTGTTGTTGTTATCTAATTTAATTGTTATGGTTATTGGAATTCATTGTTGTTGTAATCATTTACTTCGACTGTGTGTGCACCTGTGTTACTTTTATAACATCACTGCTCGCTTTTCATTTTGCTTTCTGCCTGGCCGTTACCCGTATCCATTCGCTTTGCTTGCGTCCCTCCCGGACGTTGGCTGACCTACACCAGCGCATTTCACTGAACCGTAACCGCATCCAGCTGCAGTTTGTCATCGCCCGGTAAAACGACGTGGATAAAAGGGTTCCTCGAGCTGGCGCTCGATATTTGTTGCGGACTGTTGGGATTTTTTTCGGTTTTTTTGTTCTCTGTTCATTTTCGTTTCCTGTTCGCTGTTGCAGTTAAATAAATTCATATAATTTTCTAGCTCTGCTGGTGCTTGGCTCATTATATGTTTGTGTTTTATGTATTTTGGATTCCAATATTGTAATAAAGCGACTTTTAAATAACAGCCAAGATTAGTTTTCTACTCATTAATAGCTGATGTTCGCAGTCAGTTCTGAGCCAAGGAATGCAACTGGTATTTTAATTGCAGTTACGCTAAATTTGTCTTACAGGCCTCGATTAAGGAAAAGGTAAAGGATTGCGCGGGATGCAGTCCTTTCCACGCTTCTATTTGATTTTTGCATTTCGATTTCCATATTCCTAAATTATAAAACCTATCTTTCGGTAAAGCCTTCACTTGCAAAGTTGAAGAGAGCACACTTGGTTGCCTGCGCTATGGGAGATGTAGAGGCTTAAGCTCGAGAATTACTTCTAGTAATGCCGTCGAATCGTGGCTAGGGTACTCGAAACCCAAGCTATCGTCCTTTTCGCTACTACTGGTCGTACAATCAGAGCCCGAACACATTGGAGTCCACGAGCTGCGGACCACAGCTACCAAATTGTTATCTTCATTATCTAAACGCTTTGTCGATGGCGATATGAATTTTTTGTACGCGGAAGCGACATCATGAATTTGTATGAGTTTGACATAAAAGAAGAGGAAGAATCTTATCTGTCGCTCGAAAAATAAAAATAGGTCGAATCTGGACATAACAACGGGCGTGGTGTAGCTGTCTCGCCACCAAAATAATTATTAACATAAGAGTACGTGTTAAAATGATTTGACAGCTGTGGTCCGTAGCCCGTCGTGTTTCAAGCTTCACTGAAAAGAAGGATCTTTGCACTGTATATATCAATGTTTGTATTAGCATTAAAACTTACTACCATAAGCTTAACTATCAAGACGCGCTCTCGTATTTATATACATACATACCTACACACATACGTACAAATGAATACACTATATATGAGCTAACGAGCGTTGTTATTTGGTAGCAAGTGTCGATGAAGTTATACTGCTGCTAAACAAAAATTCTGCAACATTTTACGTAGTAAATGTTATGTTGTTTATAGCAAATTCCCTTTCCTACACTGCAATATACAGCAACATGTTGAGCAACATTACTAAGTTTAAGTTAACAGCACACACCACTAGCAGCAAATGTCAAGTACCTGACTAATTAATAGCAACGAGGATGAGTGTTTTAGGAATTTAAAAAAACTGTGCTTTAAGATTAAGGAATTCGACACATATGTACATATTTATCTACACATTTACATACATAGTTATGAAAAGTATATCTATCTACCATGTATTTTATTGTGTGGGGCAGCCTCAGCTAGTATTTACTGTTGATAAGAATATTGCCATGCAGTTCTGTAAAGGCTGCCTTCGCAAAATGTTGCTGAACATCAGAATTACCATCAAAATGTGACGGAGAATGAATTATGCCGGTGGTGTATTTTGTGAGTATTCTGGATAAAAAAAGATTAAACTATGTTTAAAATAATAGTTAAAAACAACTAATTCAGAGCTCTGATTTTATTTCGGACTATAACGGTCAATCAAAAGTTTTTTCTTAGTATTTTGGCATCTATTATTCTTTGCATTTAGGCTTATCATTTATTTCTATCAGCTAAGGAATTTAAAGACATTACGAGCCTATGTTAACTCTCATTAACGGAAAATTAGGTGCCAAATATGTATATGCGTATGATTCTAACAGATCCACAGAAATGTTTTTGGAACACTTTTCAGCTTACCCACACAAGCAAAAAACAATGTTCTATCTCTCTCCTCTCTGTTTATAGTGCTAACATCCTACTCTCTTTCAAATTTAACCCATTTAGTGCCCGTGTCTGGCGCATGTGCCATACATTGCACTCCACCAAATTCCTATAAGAATGCATTACCACGCGAGAGTGATAGCCGAAAAATTGTTGCACAATTGCACACGATTTTCTCTTCTGCAATTGCCGTTCGTTGCATTTCGAAGTGTGAAATGTGTAACGAATACCAGCATGAGTGATAAACTGGTTCCACCCTATACGTTCCATATACCGAACGAACAGCGCTTAGTTAGCAGCAGCATACATCTGCATATCTGGTCAACTCACTGGGAGTTATTAATGCAGCCGAGCGCTGGAGCACTTCGAATGAGACCAACCGACACCTGGATGTGCGTGTGTATATGAATGTGGGCGATTGCGTGCCACTTTGATGCAGTGCGTGGCGCTCAATCTGGCTTCGTTCACTGCTCGTTCGTTTATGGTGCTGCCGCTGTTCTTCGGCTGGTTGGTTGGCTGCATTTCATAGTGGAATTCGAAATTCAGTGTTGCCGGGATATTCAAGCGATTTGGTATCGTTGACGGGTCGTTCAAAGTACGCGTTACACGTACAATAGCACATATAGCAAGTGAACGCGACACGATTTTTTCGTTTCGAATTCAAATGTGGTGGAGCTAGAAAAACTAAATAACGTAAGCTTAAAGCATAAAAAAAAAGATTTCGTGAAATTTCACATAGTTGAGCACAAGAAACCCCAATTGGCACGCATATTGTCGG
>JAPVRG010244123.1:0-11642 GCA_029783565.1 Rhagoletis cerasi
AATCTCTTAACAAGAAATAAGATTTTTATTGACGGTAGGAAAATGGGCGTAACACCGCCAACTTATGACTAATTAAGTTTGTCTCGGTAACCGCTTTATAGATTTCTACCAAACACTGCTAAACTATTTCTCTAAGTTTAACTCAGAATATTGTCGAAAATGATTGAAATGGGAAAAAACCACCCCTGTTTACCACGTAACAGTAGGTTTCAGCATCGTAAAAAAACGATGTTTCATACGTGCGCCGGGTATTTAATGTTCGGTTTCACCCGAACTTAGCCTTCTTTACTTGTTTTATTTTAATTTTATATTATTTTAATTTTTAGTTTTTATTGTTTAAAAAATATAATACAATTTTTTTTAGTTTTTATTTTAATTTAATTTTAATATGTTCTTAGATTTTATTTATTTAAAAAGAAAAATTATATATATTTTTTACTTCAATTGAATTTTTAGAAAACTTATTCCTGACAGACAATAACGCTAAGACCTCTTCGTTAGCAGATATTTTAATCAGTCGTTCGAACGACAGAAAAGAGCATTCAAAGTAGTTGCCAGAATTGACAAATGTCTTAAGAGAAACTTTTGTCTTTCGAAAGACTGTGGTGAGTTGAAAGACAGTTGCTAGAATTGCTCTGTAACTTTATAGTCGGTTTTGAGCGAAAACGCAGGCACTAACGGGACTATGATACACCTAATCTATAGAATAGTTTAAAACCATACGCTTACTCAGTTAGAGCCTACCTTATCTTGTGTACGATTATGCGCCTAAGTTCCTACAAATGTTCTCAGACAAACCTTATAGCACTTTGTATGTCATAAAAAACTCAAATCCTTTACCAATTTTATGAGATGTGTAACATAAGTGACGCTGAGCATGTCGAATTTGTAAAAAAAAAATACTTTTACTTTTCATAAACCAACTTACCAAAAAAGGAAAACCTTTGTCTAAATTTTATGGCGCAACTCGCACAGTTTAGCCCACAACCGTGAAAACCCCAAAAAGGCAGTTTGTGCGGAAACGCAAGTGACAAGACTTAAAACGTGCATTTTCTAAAGCTATGTAATTATTTGAAAATAAGTTTGACTTAATTCAGAGAGAAGGACGAAGCACAATACCAACTGTAAAACAAGATTTTGAAAATGTTTATTAGATAGTAGTAAAAAATGCAATTTTGTATCGAACGGTGAAACGTAAGTGGCGCTGGAATTGCCCAAATGTAGTGGCCACTTTAATTTGATCGTTTCCATCAGGGACCGAAAATAACAGTTATTTTTTCCAACAGTCAAACTTGGCCAGATATTTTTTAAATCCGTAATAAAAGTCCTTTCCGGGTAATAATCAAACCACTTATCCAAATCAAACAAATTTGGTATCAAATGAAAGAGGACTGAAATAGCTTTTAAACAGAAATAACAAATAAAGGTTACCACCTCCATTTATATTTTTTTTTTTATAATTTAGTACAAAATAATTTTATATACCTGACCCAAGGTTTGCTCTATTGTAATCAAATGAAATATTTTGTTGAAATCTGTTTCAAAAGGAGGCTTTCCTGGTTTAGACATTTCAGTTCTAAAGCTATTTTCGTCCTCTTTCATTTGATACCAAATTTGTTTTATTTGGACAAGCAGTTTGTTTATTATACGGAAAGGACTTTTATATCGGACTTAAAAAATATTTGTCCAAGTTTAACTCTTGAAAAAAATAACTGTTATTTTCGGTCCCTGGTTTCCATCATTTTTTGGTATAGTTCATAATTAGGAAGGAATCTGTAGATTCAAAAACATTTTGGTTTATGATTTCTTTCAAATATACAAAGAGTTCCCTAAGGAATCCCCTTACACTTATATTGAATCGAAATATGTGATCATCTTTCTCAAACACACAAGACGTCTACCTTTTTTAACAGCCTCTTGCTTTTTCAACATTTCATTGCATTTTCGATTCATATTTCATGTGCGACTGTATGTGCATATGGTAAAATGTAATTTAATAGTACCCATCTGGTTCAATTTGTGCATAGGTAGTACGCAAGAAAAAACGCTTAGAACTACTGTTTTAGACAATTTCAAAAGATTAATCCGTTATTCCAAAAATTGAAGTGCAACACAAAACTATAACGCATACCAATCCCGAGTTTGTCTCAATACCTCAGCTCAATGATCAGGTAACCAAAAAATACCTTAAACATTGTTATTCCGAAAAGTGGCTTGTTAAGGTTACTCAGAAAAATCAGTTACACCTTCTTGTCCTTTATTTTTGTTGTTGGCAAAACTCTGTTCATTAGAAAATCATTACTAGCTCAAGGTTAAAATTTACCTTCAGCTAACAAAAACTTGGGTTGCCCAACCCACTTTTTTAAGATAAAAAGGATTGTTAAGGACAGTCAAAAGATTTAGCAAAGCATTTAGCAGGTAGTTCAGGTAACATCGATTTCGCACAGATTCTATTACAGGTTGTTTGCGAACAAACTGTTCACAGGTAGATAAAAAAAAATGATCAGCTACACCTGGAAACTACTATAAATACGGCCAACAAGTTTTCTTCCAATCAATGCAAAATCTGCAGCCAAGTAATACGTAACAGCAAATTTCATAGCACAAGAACGCGCGCAAATATTACTACGAGAATGGACAATCTAATCACAAACGTCGAAGTGAAAAAATGCGAAGTAGCGTCCCAAGGAATTGAATTCATATATCACTACAGCAATGGACAAGTTTTATCTTCACATACACCACCACCAACAACTCACTACACCCCAGCAAAAACATCAGCGACACCAGTTGTTAAGAACCATCGAACTCGCACCACTTATACTCACCAGCAAATAATGATATTGGAACGTGAATATCGGAAAGGAAAGTATTTGAATGCAGAGCGACGAGCAAAAATCGCTAGAAGCATTGGCGTGCAAGAAAAGCAAGTGAAATATTGGTTCCAGAACCGCAGAAGTAGAGGACCAAAATATGGAGAGATCAATAGCAACGAGAAAAAACACACAGAGGACAAAGAAGGAACTATACGAAAAATAGTGCAGTTTTTAGAAGGCAGTAATGTGGAAGAATTCGCGGACGGGAGTCAACAAAGTTCGAGCAGCGAAGAGTTAGACGATGTGTTCGAAGTGATACAGGAAAATTTTGGGCAAGCCATAGCGAAAACTGATATGAAGGACGGCAAGTTAAGCTCTTCAATGCAGCCGGTGTTGAAGTGGCCTCAGGAAAGTGCAAGCAATGATGAGTTTGATGATATCTTTGCAGTCATCCGTTCACATTTTGGATCTATATTTTAAAAATTTGTAGTGTGGCAGAGGTTTAGTTATAGTTTTAACTTTTTATACGAAATCTCAAATATGTAAAAGCAAGAGGTAATTTGTATTGTAAATTTGTATATTTAATAATATGGTAACAACATTTAGGTCATTAAATAAATGATTTGATGTACAATTTTTAAAAGTATGGTATTTAAATTCTTTTACTTAAATTATAATATTGGGTGCAAGAATTCTTGTGAGGCCTTTTTAGCCATAATTTTTCCTTTTTGACGACCTAATAATTTCACAACCTTTCTATCAATAAGTACTCGACAAATTATCGTCAACTGATCAATACATATTTCAGAAATCGCTTACACGGGTGTGTGTTTATGAGTAGGAGTAGGTATAACATAAAAGTAGAATTAGCTGATGTATGTAGTATAGAGGAGATAGCTAAGACAGAGAACCTGTCACCCGAGCAACTTTGAAAATATTGCCTGATATCCTTGCTGATTTAATAATAATAATAATAATAATTTGGCGCTTACACATATGTTAGTGTTTGGCCGAGCTTCTCCTCCGATTTGTGGCGTGCGCCTTGATGTTGTCACACAAAGGGGAGGGACCTACAGTTTTATGCCGACTCCGAACGGCGATTGTATTTTTGTGAGAAGCTTTTTCATGGCAGAAGTACCCTCGGAGGTTTGCCATTGCCTGCCGAGGGGTGACCGCTGTTAAGAAAAAACCTTTTTTCTAAACTTTTTTGCGACGTTGACCAGGGCTTGAACCCAGGTCTGCGGAGTGGAAGCGCGCACTGCTTACCACTACACCACAGCGGCCACCTTGCTGATTTAATTACTTGAATATACGTTGCCTAGAAACTTTTCCAAAAATTGTATATCTACTTTTCTAACTCTGCATATCAAGGGCTTATATTCAATACCCTCCATCTGGAATTTTCACAAAATGCTAGAACCCATCTTTGACTTAAATGTCATCACTGATGTTAATTTTAATGATGTACAAGGCCAATACTAACATTTGGGTCTTCTTCTTCTTCAAAAAAAAAAACATTTAGGTCTTAGGTGGAAGTTATATAAGAATCTCATTTTTGTGAGAATAGCAGTTAAAGGGTATTGCATATAAGCCGGCGATATGTCAATTCACAATTTTCTTGTTTTTACCCTAATTTGGAATGTCCCTTATCGATTTTATTTACCATTTATGCATTTTCCTAAAAGTTTATTACTGAATTTCTTGTTTCCTATTAAATACTCATGCATACATATCCTCATCGATTACACTGGTCGGCAATGGTTTTGGTGCAGAGGGGCTATAATACATCTTTAACTTAGGACTTTATACAGATTACATAAATAGAAAAAAATTTATTTTTCCTTCGTGCAGTATACCAGTTTTTGACTTTTACAGAAAAACACACTGTTATTATGTGCATAAAAATATTTTTTTCGCAACTGTTTTGAATGAGCGTAGTGAAACAATCACATTGCATCCCTCAGCAGCAGTCAGCCTTCAAGCGCCGATACGATAGGCCGTGGTACTTATCTTCCATAGATCAAAAAGGTCCTGGTCAAACCTTTCTCCTTGTTCTTCCATATTATATCCTAAGGCTTTAAAGCCCTCCAGAATGTCGCTTACAGTTTCGAAGTAAATAGTTCGTTGGCTTATAATTTCGCAGAAAATTTTTAGTAACTTCAACAAACGAAGTCCAGACACGACTTAACAAATCGTTCATAGAACTTAAGAAATCACAACCCTTTATGAATACTAGTATCGCCCAGTTGTCGAAATTCGACCACTTCACTTTTTTCACATACTTTTTCAATTTGCTTGTCATCAATATATGTAACCCGGCCTATGAAAAGGTGGCTTATGACTCAAAACATGACATGACATGGTTTCGATAGTTTTTGAGACGCTCTTTCACGTGGTGAAAACTAGAAAGTCCTTAATTTATCCTTATGCAGCAAATATGTATTCTGAGTTTGAAGCAAATCGGACTATAAATGCGATTTTTTGCCATAGCTCGACCCCTGCGACACCTATCGGAAAAGTTGAAAGTTTGTGCACTCCTCCCTCCAAAAACTTTTCCAACAAAGCAACAACCATTCGAATCGGTTAATAAACATAGGATAAAATTGTTCCCAATTGATTCATGCTTGCCTATTTATATATAGATTATTATTTGCGGTCCATCGAAAATTCTCACTTTTATCTTTTCTCTGCTTAGATCAGGAGGTTTTCACATTACTTGTATGAGCCAGAATTGGTGAAATCGATAAGTAAAAATTAAATATGCTGGATGTCTAGCTCAGGAGCATGGAAAGAGACTCCCATTAACATAACAGCGAAAAAATATATATTTTGCTAGTTATTGCATAAGCAATTTTTATGGCATTTTGTCTTCGATTCACAATATCTCATAATCCGTTCAATCGAATTGGATGAAATTTTCAAGGTTTATTCTTCTTGTGCCATAATTTCTATTGACATCTTCTTTTACTGCAAATATTTTTTTTTACTTTTTACTAATATTTATATTAAGAAAGTTTTTGCAAAACATAGTTCTGGAGCGACAAAAAATGTGAAAAAAATTTGAAATATTCTTCCAGTCTTATTAAATAATATGTGCAAATTTCAAAGTGTGTGTATTTATCGTTTAGAAGATTTCATCACTTGAACTTGGCTCTACATGCATAACATCTTTTATTTTTCGTTTTTGAATCAAATTTTAGTTTTTGAATTCTTTAAAATGCACTTTTTTCAAAACACAATGACCATAGTCCGTTAAATCTTGAAAAATCTCCCCTTTTTGTATTATATATTTTAAGATTCTCTCTTTGCTATCACGTGTACGCTGCTACACGCGCGTTTTTTTTTAGTATTATCAATGCACAGCCAATAAAAAACCACTAACGATATCCCAGCACAAAAATAATCATCTTCAAATTGTTTACCTGTGTTATTTATTTAATTCCCGCCGTCGAGTAATTAAAGCAAAATAAGCTAATGATTACTCTAATTCATTTATGAAACTTCAATGCGTTGTAATTATCAAAATTAAATGTGTAGAAGTATTTCCTGTGCTTTCCCTTCCGCACCCATAATTGACCATCCTGTTGTGTACAAGAAATTTGCTTAGTGTTTAAACACCTTCGCCTTGTTGGCAATACAGCGTTAACAATGACAGTTACTCGCTACATATATACATATATACATAAACATAGATAATAAACAAAAATTCAAATCGATTGGAATTAGTAAAATGAAGAGAGCTCAAATTATAGTAGCACCGTGGCGTATACATTACCACTCCCATTAGAAGAAAATTTGTATTGGCGTTTGGCAACATTATCAACTCAGACAATAAATTAAGCTTGAGTGGGATATAACAAAAACGAACTTTCGTGGTTATTGAATGCACTGTAAAGCACCAAAGGCATAGTGTGATATTGCACGTATGTATAGAAGCATCTAGAGTACGGGTGGAACAAGTGGAACTTTTCTCGACACATCTAAGGCTTTGAATAACGTCTTCATCAAGACATCATTTGAAGATCTGGGGTCATTGTCAGATATGCTTTTATATTGGCGAACAATAATAGAGAGGTGGTAATGAGCTATGATGTCAAGGAAAGTTATAAGAGGCACAGGGAAGTGTAAGATCTTACCAAGTTCAGCGGTAGGACTCCTAGATTAACCAATTATGCTGATGATCTAGTTATGGTAATGGCTCGAAGTGTGAAATACACATTAAGAAAGATAGATATTCAGAAGTGGACAAGGGAGATGGGCTGGAATTACAAGAAAGTATAAGATACCATCCTGGTATCCACCCCAGCTTGTAATAGTACACTAAATCCTTAACGATTTCCCAGATATGTAGGGTTTATTACAGGCAATAAAATATGTTTGAAGATTAGATAAATTTTATAACCTACTTGCGAAAATGTCCCTTATGTATGTAGAACAAAAATCGGCCATTAAATTTCACATAAAACTTGGTAAAATAAAATCAGAAACATTCCGGTCAATGCAACAAGTGTACGCCAATGTTTGTTGATCCAGAACCAGGGACGGAAAATAATCATTATTTTTGAAATCAACATCTTTTAAACGTCGTAAAACAGTTTTTTTTTAACTATGCTCACATATTTGTTTCTGTACGTCCTACTGTGATCAACATTGATTTTTATTTTTCGAGTTAAACCAATAAAAATTGAAAATATAAAAAATAATTTTTATTACTTGATTTTTATTTTTTCGATCAAAAATATTTTATAATTGTTTTTAGCTCAAGATTATTTAAAAAACTCAAAAGCCGTACTGACGAGATTCCCGACCTATCCTTTTCAGAGGTAGCGACACCATAAAAAAAGGAATAAATCTCAAAATTTTCATGTGAAAATTTCAGTTGACTGCATCTGAATGGCCTTTATAAGCAGGGGCCGTAACGGTTATGATCTTTATAATAAAAATCATAATTTAACCGTTAAAATTGATTTCTATTTTTTCGAACAAATTTAAGGGATACTTTATGAATTTAATTTTTTCGCTCAAATTTAGTCTTTATTATTTTAATTTTTTCGATCATTAATAATCCTTGAATTTGGATTCATATTTTTTCGATCAAATGTAATCGTTATTTTATAACTTTTATTTTTTCGTTCAAAATATAATCCGTATTTTTGATTTTTATTTTTTCGACCAACAAAAAATTAAATCGGTCATAAAAAAGCAGTATCCGTTATACCGGTGGAAAATTGTCGAAAAAATCAAAAACCCAAAATAATGATTAAATTTGACCGAAAAAATAGAAATCCAAATTTAACGATTATTCTTGATCGAAAAAAATTACAAAAATAACGATTATTTTTTTATTAAAAAAACTCATTATATTTAACTATTATTTTCGGTCCGTGCTTCTACGTTTATAAATAATCATTACTTTTAAGTGGAAAAATTTTAGTCAATAACAATTATTATCTCTGATCGAAAAAAAAATCAAACAATAATTTCTGTTGAGAGAAAAAGTAAAACTCAGTAATATTATTTCTAAGCGAAAAAAATATAAATCATAAAATATTACGGTCCCTGTCTAGAACAGTTTATTTTCAAGTCGAATAAATGTTTTTTAGAATGTAGATAGGAACTGAACTCTGGGGGCTTTATTTTTGGGTATTTTTCGGAATTAGTTTAAGAATTTTTCGGTTCTTTTTATTTAATTTTATAACGGTCCCGCCATTAGGAATTTTCTGGGCTATTTTAGGATTTTTGGAGCTATTTCGGTATTTTCTTAACTCCTCGATATTACTTTTGCATTCAATATTTAGCAGAAGCCGAAAATAACCGTTAAATTTTATAATTTTCTTTTTTATATTATTGCAAAATCGTAATTTTTTTTTTATTTTTTCCAGGGACCGAAAATAACATTTATTTTTTCAAGAGTTAAACTTGGCCAGATATTTTTTAAATCCCAAATAAAAGTCCTTTCCGGATAATAAACAAACCGCTTATCCAAATTAAACAAATTTGTTACCAAATGAAAGAGGATTGAAATAGCTTTTAAACAGAAATAGCGAATGAAGGTTACCACCTCCATTTATATTTTTTTTTATAATTTAGTACAAAATAATTTTATATGCCTGACCCAAGGTTTGTTCTATGGTAATTAACTAACATTCCTGGTTTAGACATTTAATATTTAAACAGGGACCGAACATAATCGTTATTGTTTGATTTTTATTTTTTTTTTTTGATAATTTTTAACCGTTATAACGGATACTGCTTTTTTATGACCGATTTAAATCTTTTATGATCGAAAAAATAAAAATAAAAATAACGATTATTTTTTGATCGATAAAATAAAAGTCAAACAACAACGATTAAATTTGATCGAAAAAATAGAACTCAAATTTTAGCGCTTAAATTATGATTTTTATTTTAAAGATCATAACCATTACGGCCCCTGGTTCTAAAGCTTTTTTCGTCCTCTTTCATTTCATACCAAATTTGTTTTATTTGTATAAGCGGTTTGTTTATTTTCCGGAAAGGACTTTTATTTCGGACTTAAAAAATATCTGGCCAAGTTTAACTCTTGAAAAAAATAACTGTTATTTTCGGTCCCTAATTTTTTCGATCAAGAATAATCGTAAAATTTGGATTTATATTTTTCTAGTAAAATTTAATCGTAAGTTTGTGATTTTTATTTTTTCGATGAAGAATAAAAGTTAAATGTGGATTTTTATTTTTTCAGTCAAATTTAATCGTTATTTTGTAATTTTTATTTTTTCGATAAAAAAAGTAGTCATTATTTTGGATTTTTATTTTTTTCGACCATTTTTAGCCGTTGCAGCGGAGACTGCTTTTATGACCGATTTAAATCTTTTATAATCGAAACAATAAAAATCAAAAATAGCCATAATTTTTAAATCGAAAAAATAAAAATTATAAAATAACTATTAATTATTATCGAAAAATATTAATCAAAATTTAACAAAACAAAAACACTGTCATAGTCAGTATTTAGTTACATTAAAAATACTTAAAAGTATGTTTATTTATAAATATAATCTCGTTTATTAATCACCGCGTTTACACAGTCGAATCTCGGATTATTAGCTGTCAAATTTGTTGTGCTCAAGTCAAGGAAAACTTCAATTTCTTCTCTGTACCACTCTGATCACCTTTTTCTGCTAAATTAAGCAATTTAAACTTAATATTTTAATAAAAATACATTTACAAACCTTTTTTTTTATTTGTTTATTTATTTATAACAATTTATACAATAATAAATTATAGCATAAATTAAAAAAGCGACACAAGCTACGTGGCTTTCGGTCGTCCTTTTAATAAAAATTTTAAACTTTTACTTCTTAGACCAAAAGTGTTATAATTTTAATATGGATACAAAGAAATTTCAATAAAAAGTGTGTAAACGTATGTAACTTAATTAGGTTAAGAGTATTGTTGTATTTTAGAAAATTAAATATGTGCATAATGTTATCATGGCTAGGTGTAGATAAAGTTCTTGTGAGGTTATTGTTGCCACTGCGCTCTGACTCGGTGACGTTGGGACATTGCGAAAACATGTGCTACTGTGTTCGAACCTCTTTTCCTTGCTAGCGTACATTTTTGTTTACTTTCACATTTGACATTTTCCTTTTCTTCGCAAAAATAATCGATACAACTAGGTAGGGCACCGAAAAGTTATCGGTATAATCTGAGATTATTTTATATTTACAGATTAACGTGGGAGGAATTTTGTATGACTAATCTCTTTTTCTAATAACAGATTAGAGAGTTAAGCTCGAAAATAAGGATAATACTTGATTATTTACGACTATGTATGTCAAAATAT
This sequence comes from Rhagoletis cerasi, assembly GCA_029783565.1. Classification (NCBI taxonomy): domain Eukaryota; kingdom Metazoa; phylum Arthropoda; class Insecta; order Diptera; family Tephritidae; genus Rhagoletis; species Rhagoletis cerasi. Next base: position 10,642 of record JAPVRG010244123.1, read on the forward strand.
AAAATCTAGGCAAATGAACGCTATGTGCTACATATTTGTGTCTACTTGTGTTAAGACCTACCCACAATCCCCTCACCACAATGATTAATATAAATGAATAAGCGTGTGGTGGGCAGTCAGCCATGCCAAAGGGGATACCGGGAGTCAACAAGAAAACAAAAACCGAAAGAAAAACAAAACGCAATCAATTGAAAACTTAAGCGACGTGTCGCCCACATGGCCACCCCCTCTAAAGCTTCACTAGCGCACTTAAATATTTACGATGGCTACTCTCCCTGATATTTTGGTTACATAATTTTTGGGCGTAAATCAGCATGCTAGAAAAACACAATTGTAAACAATTTCATTAATCATTTTCTCGAAGAAAAATTCCTCAACTCTATTTAAGGTTGTGCAGATATTTTTTTATGCAAGCGTTGTACAATTCTTTTATTGAACTCCTCCCAACTATATAGAGTTGATGGCGCATCAGCTACGGAGTGTGTTAAGGGTTTAAGTATTGTTTTTGTTATTTTTCGGGGAGTAGAAATTTAATTTCGAGCACAGCCCTTAGAACAGTGTTGGTACACGTAGGGAAAATTCCCTGCACGTAGGGATTTTAGTCGAAAAAAATGAGTGTAGGGAAAAGAAGGACAGATTTTTTAAAATTAGTGATATGTAGGGATTTTTCGAAAAATCGAAAAAATCTATTTTTATATAGAAGAAAATTTCAAAAATCAAGGGTAATTTTTACCGACTTGAAACTTGTACTTTATTATACTCAAAATGTTTATAAGAAATCGAATTGAAAATTACAATAATGATTTGTTGGCATTTCTTGAATTTTTCCGAAATCTGTGTGAAATTGAAAAAAAATATTCTTGTGGTCTTTGAATGAACTACATTTTTATAAAAAATAAGAAAAATTTGGCGCGGAAAATATACGTAAATAAAATCGTCAAAACGTCAGAGTATTCATATTTTTGACGCTGACTGTACATGTTTATTTGTGTTGTTTAGTT
>JAPVRG010244158.1:0-13034 GCA_029783565.1 Rhagoletis cerasi
AGGAGCGAGTGTATGTGAACAAGCCAGAGACAATCCTTCAACTCAAGGCAAACATTGGTGCAGAAATTCGAACGCTACAGCCACAAGTTTTGAAAGATGTTATGGAAAATGCTCTAAAAAGAGCCCATCAGTGCGAAGCTGAAAACGGCGGTCATTTAAGAGACATCATTTTTCATACTTAGTGTAAAAAAATTTCCCTTTTGTATATTATATAATCTGAAAGAAAAAATAAAAAAAAATTAATAAACGAAAAAGTTATTAAACTTTTACATACAACCCTTGGTTTCTTTTGGGCCACCCTGTATTACAGTGGCCAGAGCCCATCCAACTCGTTCGTCTCTTGCATGCTGTCTGATACCTTTTACAGCATTACTTTTTTAAAATGTTGTAACTTGTAAGGGGTGGTATGAGAGATTTTGAAGGATAATTTAAAGCTTTTAATATAAGAAAAAATACTATTGGGGAGAAAAAAATTTTTTTTGCGAGATCCACTCGGATCCTCCTAACTAAGTACTTTCAGTTTACTAAAATAATACAGCGTCGATGAGGTTTTTCTTCCCCGTCGAAAAAACTAATAAACGGCTATGCCAGCACTTATATATCTGTACTATACTTATAACAATTCAATGAAGATTTTATTTATAAAATCAATATGAAAATGCAACTTCACACAATAAAAGCAAAAAGTTCAAAGGAAATTGATTAAACCCAATAAATTGCAAAACAAATTACGACCGCGCCCAGTTGAATAATTTAAAACTTTTGCCTAATATTTCAATACTATTTTTAGACTCATTGTAGATAATGTGTTGCAAGCAAAAGTAAGCCCAAAATCCGTGTGCGTACCACACCTTTGAAGTGATTCATTATATCCGTAATTCCATAAACATAAATAAAATTTTTATATTGTTATGACTTTTTGTCAATATGTAACCTCTAAAAAGGTATGTATATATATACATTTATACATTTTAGCAAAATTTTCTAAACGCGTGTAAAAAGTTAATTAACATTATTCGTTGCCTTTCTGCAATCACCTTATCTAGTGCAGCATCTACATAAATGTATGGAATATCAGTATTGAGTTTTCACCACAATTTTCTGCCCTAGCTTAGGGAAAGAGTGCAGATGGGCTTAGCATTTTACTAATTTGGCAAAATAACTGGGGCCTGCAATCATGAGTCAATCGCAGCTTTGCACAATAATCATAAGGCCGATTATACATATTTTATAGAGGTTAATTATAGTTAGCACTAAAGGTAGATATAAGAATATTAATCTTATACTTTGTTTTATCGAATTCAAAGCATCTGAGGAGGAATATGTGTTCGCCTAAAACCGCGAGTACCGCAACGATGGCTCCACTGGCTTGGTCATGTCGTTCGCGAATGGACGCAGACGCTCCAGCCCTGAAAGTATTCGACTCGAAACCCGCTGGTTGTAGCAGGAGAGAGAGGCCTCTTCTGCGTTGGAAAGAACAGCTGGATAAGGACTTGGCATCAATTGGCATTTCCAATTGGCGTTAGCGAAACAACTGGCGTGCTTTGTTGGACTCGGCCAAAATCGCTTAGGCGGTTACAGCGCCAAACAAGAAGAAGAATTTAAGAATCATGAAGAACTTATTTTACTTTAGCGATATGCCATATGATTATTTCGCTATTCAAAGCCCGTAATCAGTTGTAGCAATTCAAAAAACTGCTACTAGTGTTATCCTCAATCAAAGAAAATCTAACTCTGAAGATGAGGAGAGCGGACTGCAGAAAACTTGTGGGATGGCTGACCGGTAACTTCTCATGCTTAATCATTTGATTTTCTTTTCTTTTCTTGAGAACGATGAGGGAGAAAGACGTTACACTTTTCGGCATACTGGTAGATATAAAAGTGATTAAAAAACCTAAGAGGACGGATGGATTTAGTCTGAGTTTGTTTTCTTGACGCCATATTTTGAACAGATCTGAAAGTTTTTCTAAAAGTTATTTGATAAACAGAAGCTTAAATAATTTTCTTTCACAATCCAACGGAAGTTAAGTTTCAGAAACTCACTATTCGCCAGACTTATTATAAAAAAGTTATGCAATTTGCTGCCAAAAAAAAGCTTGAAACTTTTTGTTTTAGAGTTTTGTTGTTTTTGTAACTACTTCATTCAGTTTTCGAGATATTCAGGTTGTTCGGCTGATTTTTAATTTTTTTTCTGTTCACTATCCTATATTTAATTATACTACCTATATTTCTTTACGAGCCTATTGCTCTCCACTTGTGGTAGAAATAAATTTTCATAATTGAAACAAAAGAAAATTACCCACTCTGTCACCGTGGAGAAATCTGAAGCATTCTCGTGTTCTACCCTAATTTAATGAATTATGAGGTAATACGCATAGATTCTCTAGTTTTCACTACCAAGGTGCTGATTCTATTGGCATGTATGCGAAAAAAACCTGTACAAACCTTAACCGAGCTTTAAACTTTAAATTCATTTTTCATGAAAAGTCATATTTCGGATATTCCACTTCAATGTGATATAACTTAGCAATTTTTTCAGTTAGGAAAGACCGATTTAAAATGTTCGGAAATCAGCCAGAAATACCGAAATCGACTTAATCTCGAATCGAACAATTAGCTTTTAAGATTTTCTGCTTAACTAAGAACATTCGCCGTGTATTTTCCACGGCTTAATTTTTTCTGCAGTGGAGATATTTAACTTTTTGGCTTTTGTTATTAATGCTGCACTTTTGCAACTTAATTGTCCAAAAATCAGTTTAAGGTTATGCCCAAAAACGAATGCTTCTACCCACACACCAAAACCCACATATGTTTCCCATACATAGATGCATACACATACATACATACATATTCATTATGCATTAAAATAAAAACAATAGGCAATCAGCGCAGTGGAAACAAGAACATAATCATTTGCTTATTGCGCTAAAGGGCGCCACACTCAAATTAGTATGTTGCACGTGTAATTTCCGCAGCCGCATATGCCGCATTGCACCGCACAGGTAATGAGTTTGATTGTTATTAGCGACTCCGATGAACCGAATAACCATACAGCTGGTGGCGTGAGGTGTACATATATTGTATGAGGTTCTGGTTTTGTGTGTGTGTGTAAAATGTGTCGCAATGTGAACTATAGCATTGTTGCACAAAAAAACACACACCTGTAAAATAAGTATACAAGGCAAACACTTAACGAAGCATGTCGTGTAAGTTTGCGTGTAGCTGTGTAGATGTAGCAGCAGTAATGTCAGCAGCAGCAAAAGCACCAGATTTGCATGTGAACTCGAAATCGTTGCACAACATGCAGCTAGCAAACAATATATGTATGTACTTAAATTCATTGCATTTTTACACTACTTAATATACATACAAAAAAATATGTTAGCCTGCATGACAGCTTTTTTGTGTCGCATGCAATCATGCTGAAAGATCTTAAGCCATTGATAAACAAATTACTTTAAGCTTCTGTGAATTTTATTACTCTCATAACATCGTTTGCTGTTTAAGGCCATTTTTTTAAGCTAATAAGTATATGTAGATGTGTTTGAAAATATGAATGCACATATAGGGTGCCTCATGGCGATCATTTCTTCTAATAATATCGAATGCATATAATATCATAGATGTGTTAGTCTAAATGCTGTAGAGGGAAAAGCATAGCTTAACTAACTTTTTCAGGGTCAGAGGTATTCCGATAAGTTATCTTCAGAACATTGTTTTCAATAAAGATAATATTGTTCAAGTAAGTATATAAAAAGCATTGAGTATTTTTTTTGAGCTAAACAATGTGTAACAGTAGTATATATAAGACCTATTTTCTGACATACCCTTTATTTATCGTCTTTTACCCAAAAATGCACCTATGGCACTTTTTGATTATTTATATTCACTTAACTCAGATATCTTTATGCGGTTATTGTTTGATATACTCTAAGTTTCGCCAGTAGCGTTTATGATCACTGTTTTGTGTGAAGTGTATAAGAAAATATGTTTTTTGTACAAACAAACATACATATTTGTAGATCGAAATATCAAATTAATATCCCTTAAAGAGATTTATAATGAGTTATTAAACAAAATTTTGAGTGAATTTTATGAGTCCAAGGTCATGAAAAATTGTACCACAAGCTAAGTCAAATAAGCGTAAAGTAAATTGTTGTTGTTGCTGTTATCTTTGATTTTCAACAAAATATGTAGTAAATTTGAGTCGTACGATTCTATCGCCATTTTATTTTTTCCCCCCGTTTTTTGGTTTACTAAACATCATCCAACTAGCGAAACAACTGGCGTGCTTTGTTGGACTCGGCCAAATCGCTTAGGCGGTTACAGCGCCAAACAAGAAGAAGAAGAAACATTGCCTCAAAGGGAAAGCTGTACCTAGCTCGACCTTATGATATTGAGAGCTACATGCCTTTGAAATACTTTTGACCTCGATAGCCTTAGGTGACAATGCTTTAACTAAGTGCGGTCATCCCTTTCTCATGTGATTCATTACCAGGTACTGTCGCGAAAAGAGGCACCCGAGTAAAACAATTGCTTTATATTTACAAAACATAATTTAACGAATATCGCATTGGCAGAGTAGTAAAAGGACGGACTAATGCCTTAAGTACAGCCAAGTTGCTACTATCTGTTCACCTATTTTCCACCGCGCAGTTCAACGCCTTGAATATTGAAAATATTTCGGTTTGGAATACCGAATTCCTAAAAAGGGAAGTTTAGATTGTCCCCGTTACCTTTGATATTGACTTCAGATCTTAGGGGCTATTTTAAAGTGAGTTCGCAACAAATATCATATCGCTCTAAAAACCTTGCGACATTCATAACACACGTCGGCGACTTGTATTCGCGATCCGAAAATTGTAGCTTCTTCGTTCCAAAATAGCCCCACTTGACCCTATGCAGTACCAGGCGTTGTAGAGGAAGTTTCCGTACAGCACACGGCGACTGTTCTTTGAAGTTTGGCAAGCAGATTTTCCACACTATTGACTGAAAGTCTGACCTCTTATAATACTGATACAGAACAGAGGATATATCTTGGTGAAAAATCCCAAGTTTTTCCTAAGCCCTATTTACATTTCCAAAATGCGTCAACGCCTTGGAGGTCTTTTGCTCAAGAAGAAACTTATATAAAGTTTACAATCTGGGATTACGCCTAAACTTTTCGGAAGATATCTGAATAGTGATTTATTTGAAAATAGAAGGCCGTAAAACTTTCACCTTTTAATGAGGAGCACCACAATAGTTTAGATTGGGTTACCGGACATCCAATTTTCACAATACAAAGTGTCAATCCTATTATGGGGGGTTTTGCTTATTCATGCAAATAACTGAGAAAAAGAGGGTCTATAATGAGACGGGCCACAAGTGTAGATTTTAGAGCCGATAAAGTTGACAAGTAGGGAATTAATTAAAGCAACAGGCAAAAGGAGAAGGCACATCGTTCTGAGGATAGTCCTCCATGAACTCTTCACGCGACTTATTGACTTCCTTCTTCTTGAATCCATATGACCCTCTGCACGAGAATTGAACGAATTAAATTTATCAGAACAGAATCTACCCCATGCCTTGGAACTAAGGTGACCAGGCTATTGAAGGTGGCATTATCAAAATCCCCCACAATGTCTACAAAATTGACAAAGGCCTTACTCACAACCAGAAATTGCAGAGCCGTCTCATGAGACTTCCCCACCTGATAGGCTTGCGGATACAAAACAGAGAATGTGATGAATTGTTTATTAAATGAGAGAGAAAAAAGTAATTTATATAATAGAAAGAACCTCAAAAATGCTGCGAAGTTGTCTATAGAATCATATGGGTCCGGATGGCCCTTTTAGGCAAGTTAGTTTTCTCTTTGAACAGCCGGAGTCCACTGAGCACTTAGTAATAGGCACGACAGAGTCCTTTATAGCCTTGACGAGGCCACCCACAAGGTTTATCGGAAACCGCGCAACAAGTCTTTAGTACACGTGCCACAATGGAGGTGGACATTGAGGAATGTGAACTTGAACGCAGCACGGACCGCTGTGCTCACACTATACTTCTCTCAAGCACCCGCTCAAAATTTTCACATAAAGCTCGAATCTAAAAGGAAAAGTAGGTGGTGGGGTTCTCTCGCTAAAGGCCACATGAGCTGATAATTTCGATTACAGGACTACTATATGTAGCTTCTTCCACACTGTAGTTTTAGCTAATACAAAGGCTGTAAATTAACTCAGAACCAATGCAATTGATAAAGAATATTTTCATTTTAGCGGCAATCAAACTTGCCAGTAGAGCTTTAAGCTATGTCAGGATTAACTCAAAAATTGTGCTGGACTTTTCGTTGATCTTTGCAGGATACAGCTAAGAAGAACCATCGTTACCACATTTGGATTAGCGGTCACATGGATCTGGAGGGAAATTGAAGGCAGATGAGCTTACTAGGGAATTGGAATGCCTTTTGCCACTTGAAAGTTACTTTGGAAAAAAAAATTTTTCTGTGCTCAAAAAAAATGGAAGACGGATACAAAGTACAATCTGTTGGATCCATAAGCAGAAGTGGCATAGGTTGGTTCGAAAAAATTCATGATATTTGAATTATTTAAGAAGAATGGATATATCCAACACCTTTGGAGCACTAACAAAACATTATCACATATCTAAACACTAAAATTTTAAAATGGTTGATTAAATTATTAAAACATTTGAAAAAATTTTTTTTTTTGTTGTTTATAGTTGGTTACTATCAAAAAGTAATATTCTGGAAAAGTTGTACCAATCTTCGTACGAGTTTTTGCTTTCGTCAGAAAAATAAATATTAGAAAGTTATACTTTTGAATTTATGTTACCTAGGGATGAACCGTGTATGTAGTGCTTATCTATCTCCTGATTAAAAAAATTTATTTTATTTTGTTCCTTTAAATATATATAATAAGGCATTTTTGATGCAAGCTTTTAACTTTTTGCATTGTAGCCGAACAACTTTTACTCACAGCCTACTAAAGCAGCAGTTATTTTGCTCTAAAAATCTTTTTACACTTTTGGATACTTAATTGATTGTTTGCATTGCGTTGAACTCAACGATTACTTGCTCGCCATTAATGGCAACTGGAGTGACAGCTGTCAGACCAAAACCATTTTATCGCAAAATCGTGCGAGAATACCAAAAACAAGATCAAAACGGAAAACATCTTTGCTTGCAGAAAGATATTTGCTTTGAGCTACTATAATTGACAATGTACTTAATAGAGATTAAATCGTCAAGAAACTTCATATTTATGAATGAACTCATTTGAGGTAAAATAAATAAATGTAGCATTACTAAATAGAAATTTAAGAAAACCCTAACGCATAATAAACTGATTTATTAAGCTCAAAAAGAATTGCATAAGTAAGAAAAACTTTGGCTTGCCCTATTTTTCAAAGCTAATTAATCATAGAAATGAAGGAATGGGCAACAGCGCAGGGGTTTCGTGTTCAAAGCGGCGATCCTGCTTTGAAGCAGGGAAGTCAAAATTCAGCGTTTTTTTTCGAAAATTTGTTTGGCAGGGAAAACAAGAATATACCCGCTAATTTTATATGGTATTTTTTCAGCTTTAAAGTGTACGAATTGATATTTTCCTAACGAAATATGAAATTTCAGTCGATGTAGAACCCCATTCGTAGAGCGCTGAAGTTGCCCACTGGCGGTCGCAATTCTTGTCCGAAACAAAAAAGGGATAACAAATTTTTATTTCTCATATGACTTTTTTCTGCGTGAATTAAAAAAGTCACTTCAGATTGCTATAAAAATCGTATAAAGTGATTTTTAAAAAATCATTTTAAATATGAGACAGTTTAATACTGAAAATAACAAACTTTCAAACATTTCAATATTTTGCTTAGTTTTTTTTGGCAATCACATCCGCCAAATGAGCGACGCGGTTAGAATGAAAAGTGGAGAGAACGCTGCTTGACGCCCCGATGTTTTCGGATGTGTATCATTAGAAATATTCAGAATTAGACTCTACAACTTTACGTAAATCAGAAATAATTTTTTTGACTTTCTAAAGCAGCATCCCTCCTTAACAGCAAACGTCTGACGCAGTTCTTTTATTACTCACCGATTTCTGGAATCGTTTAGTTCCAATTAATTAATTGTTGCATGAAACGTACCTGAAATTAGAAAACATAAACCGTGAATAAATGTGAATATATAAATAATAAATAAATTGTGTTGTTGAAAATGGTTGATCCAATTATTACGATATTTGAAAACAAAAAATTTCATGTAAAATATGTATGTACATTAGAGCGTCTCGCCTCACAGGCGAAATAAAAAAAGGTCGCCGTACACCCCCTCATATGAAGTGTTTTTGAAAAGCATTTGAAAAAATACAAATTTTTTTTGGACAACCCTAGTAGTCGCCCATTTACATTTTTCTTCATATCTTCGGCATTTATAGGCGGATTTTAAAGTGTGATACACCAATGTTTTTGTATCGAGGAGGGGGTTGTTTCTAGGGAAGTTCATTGACCTCATGTGCTCCAATGTGGTACTTACCCACCAGATCTCAGTTGCTACCATCTTAACGTACCGCCCTAATGAAAGTAAATTAAAGACCGTCAAAAATCATTAATCTTTTGCGAAAGAAGTATTTTTCGTACTTCAATAGAACCCGAAATAGAACACATTTTATTTTTAGTTGGAAAACCGTACGGAAAAAACTAACTTTTCTTTTTTGTTTTTTTTTTGTTTTTTTTTTTTATGGAGCACCAGAGGTCAATGAAAAAAATCCCCTCCTCGAGACAAAAACAATGGTGTATCCCATTTTAAAATCCGACTATAAATGCCGAAGATATGAAGAAAAATGTACTTGGGCGACTGCTAGGGTTATCCACAAAATTTTAATTTTTTTAAATGCTTTTCTAAAACACTTCATATGAGGGGGTGTACGGCGAACTTTTTTTTCGATACTGGCTAATGTACATACATACATATATATGTATCTATGTATTCCTAATAACTTTTTGCAACATTCGGCATAAATTCTTTGCTAGTGATACGCCAGAAGTTTGATATGTCAGTCACTTTTTGTAGTAACCCGAAATGCCATAATGCCTCCTTGAATTACCAGTTGTTTCTAGACTCATGCTACATTTTGAACAAGCTGTGTTATGTTTTTTAAGTTGGACAGCTGCGTGAATTTCGACAAAAATTGAAAAACGATTTTCGTACATAATACTTATTTTGGGCTACGAATTACAACCCTACCCAGAATATTCCCGCGAGTTAGTCTCATCCGAGTATTTTCTGTTTACGAATTTGAAAAAAATGGCTCGGCGGTAAGAGATTTGCGTCGAATGAAGAGTTCATAGCTAAAAAAAATGTATTTTTGGGACGCTGAGAATGCACATACTTATTTTGATGGAATAAATTACATATGTATGTAATTAAGAAACAATAGATTAAATAGTTTGTACCAACAAACGTTTTGTTATACGACTTGCACATACCCATTCTCAATAATCAGTGAACAAACTTACTTTTAGTTAACGGCTCTTTGAATAGTGAAATTTACGCAAATGTTCCGTGTTTAAAGTTTTTTATTTCAGTTGTTTGCAATCATGGAATAGGGTTCGTTGTCATAATTGGCCTGCAAAACTGTAGCTACGAAAAAGGGCAAATATTTCCGATGTTGCGGTCGTTGAAAATCAATCGAATTTTATTTATCGTACAGTGAAGTTATTCGGGGAGACTGGTAGAAAAACCGACCGTCGAAAGTACGGCCGTCTCCGCATTGTGCGAACGCCAAATGCTATTAAAGCCGTAGAGAATCGAATTCATCAATCGATTGGTCTATGAATTATGGTCCGTTCTAGGGGCTATGGCTTGCACTACTCGACATCTTTGAAGCGCGCTCCTGTCCGAGCATTCGAAAATTTCTCAAAGTTTGGGGTGAGAATTGCAATCGATAAGGAACCAAATTTCTAATATGGTGTTCTAGATTAAATAGGAAAAAAATTTTTTTTTAAATATTCTTTCCTTTTTTATTTGACTAGGCAAACAACATGATGCAATAAAGGAAGGTGTTATACGTTCGCGTTCGTCTCGCTCTAATCGCCATCTTAAGCTCCCTTAGCAAATTTCAATTTGCCTCTTTGACAAACTACTTTTTATATCAGGGCGATTTTCATGAAAAAGTATTAAAAATGGTACTCGCAGTTTTTCACAAATTTTTATTTTACCACTTCGATATGAAAAGAAAAGTTTATTATTTATGTTTTCTACATGAATATAGTCAAAATCTCATACAACGAACTTTAAAAAATTTAAAAAATCTGGTGTTTTAAATTAAAAAACAATTTATTTTACAAGTATCCCATAAGATATATCATTTAGCTTATGCTTCTATACAATTTTCATAAAAAATGTGAAAAATCTCAGTTTTTTACAAATTTTAATTCAATGCTTTGGTACGAAAAAGAGTACTAAATTGGGCATCTCACCTTCTTTTCTTCCCCCTTTCTCTCGTGCTTCGTAAGCTTCCACAATACAACCTTGAGCTAAGGGAGCCGCCAAAACGAGCCGTCACTACGTATATCACCTTTAATTATTGCACCATGGGCAAACAATATGTACCAAAACATTTGTCAGTATTTTTAAGTCATCAAAATCGAGTAATCTAACTTTTCTGCTTTCAAGTTAGTAATGTTGAATTCCTAACTTCCCCGTTGGTTAATAACGGCAAAGATATTTCAAGTAATATTACGACATTCGCTTAAAAAAATATTTATTCTATAAAAAACATAATAATAAATAATAAATAACTCATGTAAATTTATTACAAGATTTAATACTCTTTGACACCCCGAGTTTATTAAATAAAAAATTACTATAAGCTGGCTATGCACGACTTATTAACTATAATTAGATCCAATATCGTCATTGTCCGCATAAAATACGTGAAGGTATTTAGCGTTGAAAGCTCCCACCATATGCTGTACGGTTGGTTGGATTCTTGTGCTCGAATTCTTTTTTGTTCTTGTCATTCTGTCTGCGAGTATTTATGTTTTTTCATCGCCATGCCGGGTGGAAACCATTACAAATCAGTTGCTAATTGCTGGGAAATAGCGCAATTGACCAAGCTGGCAAAACAAAAGAATTTATGTGAGTAAATGTGTGTATGTATGTTGAACAGGTATGTAGCTGCATATATTCTCTGTCACAAATGGTAATGAATGAATTGCAGATAGAAGGTGTTTTGCTTAAATTACAACAGCGTTAATTCTCAACCATGGTTTGGAACGATTTGCCATGGGAGAAGCGTTGAAAATAGCCAATCACGCATATAAATACAAAAGCATATGCTAATCGCATAACAAGCTGTTGGCAATCAAGTGAAATTGAATTTAGGTACATATGTGCATAGGAATACCCAGTCGGAAATCATAGCGAGCCCTAACCGCCAAAACACCTAAGCGAAATTTTTTACAAAATTTTATTTCTGATGCAGAATCGCATTTATGCATCAAAAATATAATTTTGAAAAAAAGGTGCTTACGTTTCTTTTGGCGGTTGGGCCTCAATATATATGTTTGTTTCGTGATTAATTTAGAGTCATAAACTTTTCGTCTTTTGTTTAATACATTTGCATAACTTCGCGAAATTCACTATTAATTCTGAAATAACCCGAGAAATCAATAGTTAATATTTAACTTTGTTTTATTGACAATTGCGGATACGCAAGAAAGGGTATCAGATCATAAAGATACTTTAGGAAATTGGATGGCCGTTGAATTGAGAATGTACTTCAGTAACGAGGCAGCTTCTTTGAGATAATGTCGTCGCTCCCTACGAAGAGTAGCACATCTCGAATTACCGTGGAAGACTAGCACGTTTCACTATTCGCGTAGAAGACTAGCACATTTCATTATTTGCGTGGAAGAGTAGCACATTTCAGACTTTTGCGTGGAAAAGTAGCACATTTCGTTATTTGCGTGGAAGAGTAGCAAATTTCAGGTTGTTAAGCCACGAAAACTCGCACATTTCATGTTTAAAGTAAATCATAAAAGCATAACTTAGTCATGTGTTTATTCTATATTTCTATAATAGCTTCATAAAAATCATGAAATTCAGACGGTATGTACCGTTTACTAATCATTTGTTGAATATCATCCACTTTTATTTTTTTTAAAGGTATTTTTCCCTTATAAGCTTTATTAGGCAATTCAAAGTGTTTCATGGTTGACCATTGACAATTTTTTTCATTAAGTTCAACTTCTCCTCGCTTTGCATAAAGCCTTATTTTACTGCCATGTCTACTATATTTTTGCTATTTTTTATTGTAATTTCTCGTACATGTGATATCTTAATTTTTTGCCAATGAAAATATTTGGACAGTTCTTCGAAGGAAAATATTTCATTTTGCGTTTTTTCTTCGACGACGTACGGCCTTTTATTTGTACATTCTCTCATCAACCGACACCACTCCTCTTGCGTAAATACATCCTTTCTGGAAGTATGCCGTTCTCTGCAAGCGTGCATGGAATCACCAGCATTTTGGGTGTGGCCTGCCTCTAGAAATCTAGAAAATTTTGTACGATTTAATATATTTATATGTAATAAAATTGGGGTTGCAATCTCTATTTGGATTATATTTCTTGCACATTAAATAAATAACACTGTGCAACAAAATAAGAGAAAATAAATAACAATTATGGTCCTTCAACGCCACATTTTTTTGCAGGGTATTGCAATTTTTCCAATTTGGTCTCAAATTGATTTTAATTATTTGAAAAAATCTCGTATGAAGTTACGTGTTCAATTAATATTGTCCTAAAGGGTCTATAGTAAGATTAAGTGGCGCATATTTCTGTAGAACATTTCAACCCACTATTCATTCTGTTGACTTATTGATCAGAATTTGGAACTCACTTTTAATTTTGACTACAATAAAATTATGTCTATTCAGTATCATTGTAAATACAAGACGGCCGCAGCCTCGAAATGGCAGATTACATATTTTTTTCACAACCCTCCCAATATGTGTATCAAATGAAGGGGCTTGAGT
>JAPVRG010244184.1:0-10491 GCA_029783565.1 Rhagoletis cerasi
TGTCACAACATCATATTTACCTTGCTGTCTGATTTGTGCTATGAAAGTAAAAAAATAAATACAAATATAATGTCAGTTGATAGTCAAAGCGTAAAAAAGATGAATGTTGCCCAAGATTTTGCTTCGTTTTGCTTTGCTTTGCTTCAAACGTTTTTTATGTGAGCATACTCATGCATATGCCTATATCGATCTTTTATGTCAAAGCAAAGAACTGTCAAGCAAAGCGAAGAAAGTTGTATGTGAATCGGCCTTTACAATTCGCGCGCGCTAAGTATACGCAAACGTACTGCCAACTGCTGCATCCAAGTCACCTATGCATGGAACCGATCAAGCTGATGCAACCGCTATACACCACCATCAATTCGTATCTATCTTTGGATTTGCCCCTACACAAAATCCTGTCGTTTTAAAAAGGAATTGCCCGCAACTCTAGCGCTAAAATTTTTTCAACACAACAAATCCCTTCACTATCAATGTGCAATCGTTTAAAGCAACACATCTTCTCTCTACTGAGTACATGATGGCAGCAAGACTGGCGCTCTAAACCACAATTAAAATTTTGTAAAATTCGCGCAAGACGAAATCAATAATTGAAAGTAAAATTTACATAGCAGAAACTGTTGCATGTGGTTCTGGCCTCAACGGTATTACCATCGCGGCAGTGGAGCAACCTTCGAGACAACAGTTGGATTACAACATACTTAGAGACGTAATTGAAAGCAGAGGAATAACCTGGCGTATGGTTTTACATTGTAAACCGGCCAACCTACCCAAATCCCAAAAAAAAAAAATAATTAATTCATATGTTCGCAATAATCGCCACAATACCTTCGAGATTGACAAAAACTCAGTTTCAGATGAGCTATTTAATTATTTGTGTTTATAGCAAACAACAATCAGCTGTTCAGCACAAAATGTAAACAAACAAACAAATGCAACGGCAACTTTAAATTGAAATTTGACATTCGTGTACCAAAAGCAAAAACAAAATGCATGTAATTTTTTTTTTGGTACAAGAATGCCAAGTTGTTTTTTTTTTGTACTACCGCCAGCACCTAGTCTGTTCCAATAGCAGTCCGGATTACAGGATTTAGTCAGAAATTACAGGAAGTCGTTCCTATAGACATAAAACCTGTAAGTGGGAACAGTTTTGAGAGAGTAACTGAGCAACTGTTCCTAGTCAGAATTTACAGGACTTATTCCGGAGTTCTATTTCCTGTAAGTTCATAAAAAGTGTCAAACGATCAGCTTATTTGCATTTGCAATCAAAAACAGAAAGCGGTGAAAGCAAAGAAACTTATATTTGTAAAAAAATGGAAGTAAACAACGAAATATTTGAATATGAATAGATTTGAATAAATATTTAGTGATATTTCAGCCAAATCAGTGTTGTACCAATGACATGTAAACAAACCGACTAACGTTTTTACAGGAAATAGTACTTTTTGCGTTCCTATACGCTTCTGCATCTGTTCTCCTTTTACTCTCACTTGAGAGAGTAAAATTGTAGTTTGACAGTTCCACAGGTTTTAGTCCGAAGTTCAAAGGAACATACCAAAAACCAAACTGCCTGGCAGCACCTGCATACTTTGAGCAGAGACTGCAACCTCGAAAAATAGACAATAGATGTCACTTTGTGCACAATGATTGATTAGCAGCTAATTAATTCATGAACGGCTACATTCAAAAGCTTTATTCTTCAAATAGTACACAATAACACATTTTACACGTACAAACTTTCTTTCAAGCAAAAAAACTGCAAACTTATGCCATTGTTCATATCTGACGTGTCCCTCTATACAGGCAGCACTGTTCATGAGTCAGCGAACCTTTGGCTCAGTGATGTATTTAGTTCGTATCAACTTGGTGATAATCTTTGGTCAATATTCGCAACAAATTTACAAATATTTCGATTTTAGCCTAAATTCTGACCAAAAACTAGTTCCCAAATTCCCATTCAAATTCAAACATCGTCTTAAGGTGGCCTAGTTTTTAGAAGAATAAGACAAATATGTGTTTTTATTTTGAAAACTTTAATAATATACTAAGACTTTGAATTACAACTCTACCTCTGCCAGTAATTCGCCGCTGCGCTGCTCGAACGTCGACGAATCTTCGCCACATTGAGGGAAAGAATCGTTTGCGTTCGCTGTCTACCGCCTTCGTTGCAAAGTGAAAAGTTTTCCTCCGTGTTTCAGTGATTTTACCATACAGAATATTTAAAGTTTCCCATTCATTTAGATAAATAAGTAAAAAGTGTTACAATAATTATGGCCGATTCCAAGGGGTGAGTGGAAAGTTTTATATCTACACAGTTGTGAAAAGCCGACAAAGTGTTTTGTCGAAATGAGGTGCCGCTGCAGACTGCGACTGAGACTCCGCTGCCAGCTTCAATTTCGCGTTGTCATTGCCTATGAAACTTATTTAAATTTAATGAAATTGTGCACAAAATATTTTAGAAATGATAAAAATTAAATATTTTTATGCCAGAGACTTGATAAATTAGTGGATAGCATTCGACGAGGATATTAAGAAATTAACCTCTAAACATGGATTTGCGCTGCAGTACAATGAGGCGTCAACTCGTTTGTCTTTCATACGCCATTTGCTCTGCCAGTAATTATCCATTAAAAGCAGTTCGACCATCCACTGTTCGTTGAACAATAGGCAATATGTTTAAAAAAATCTACCCTGTTCTACAAATTTCAAAATGTTTTGAGAAATCTTTCAAAATTAAACGGACTTCAGAAGTTTTAATTAAAATTTGAAGCCATCGGTTTTATTGCGACATCCAAATAGTTTTATCAAATACATTTCAACAAAGAATTTTGTCTGAAATAGCAATATAACTGCCATATATAATTGTAAGCAAAGAGAAATGGCTAGTGGTAGTAGCAGCGGAAATTCTGGTAGCGGAGGTAACAGTGGACGCCGCCATGTACCATTCAATTGGAGTCCCGATCCAGAAGATGATGTTTGTGATGACGATCTAATGGACGCTGACCAAGATTTGTCAAACTACGTACTCAAATATCGGCATGATCAGGAGCAAAGTTTGAAAAAAACGCAAGACTCCCTTTATGTATCACCACCGAATTCGACAGAACCTAAGAAAAAGAGTCGTAAAGGCAATGAAGGACCTTCTAGGGAGAAAAATGGCTCTATAGGGGCACATGTCTCCAATGAAAAGCGGTGTGAAAGATTTTTAAGATATCAAACGCTAGTACTTGCGTTTCTAAACAAAATGTGATTATATATTTGTTTTTCTTTGTTTTTGTAGTGACGATTTAGCTACCGCAATCCTGAAGCGCAAGGACCGCCCAAACCGTTTAATCGTCGAAGAGGCTGTGAACGATGATAACTCGGTGGTGTCTTTGTCTCAGGTTAGTTTTCGAAACAATTTTATTGTACCTTTGTATTTATGTAGGTATAGACACGTATATTTTCCGAATCGTGATTTATTATTTAGCTACACACTTGCTTCTTTAGCTGCTTAGTCACAGTTTACATGCATATATATAAACACACATACATAGGTATACACATATGTCAGCCATTTTCATGTTATGGAAAATATGTTTTATGCTCAAATATATCTCATTACCTATTTCGTAATGTAAATGTCTTAGAAAGTCCCAAAATTTCTATTTTTACCCTAACTAATACAATATGTACTTTGTGCAGGAAAAAATGGACGAATTGCAATTGTTTCGAGGCGATACGGTAATTCTTAAGGGCAAGCGCCGCAAGGAGACCGTTTGCATTGTTTTATCGGATGAAAACTGTCCTAACGAGAAGATACGCATGAATCGTGTTGTACGCAACAACCTCTGCGTGCACTTGTCCGATGTGGTATCCATTCAATCATGTCCAGATGTCAAGTACGGAAAGCGTGTTCGCATTTTGCCTATCGATGATACTGCAGAAGGCGTTACGGGCAATCTATTTGAGATCTACTTAAAGCCCTATTTCTTGGAGGCCTACCGGCCTATTCACATGGGTGACAACTTTATTGTTCGCGCTGCTATGCGGCCTATAGAGTTTAAAGTCGTATTAACCGACCCTGAACCGTATTGTATTGTAGCACCCGAAACGGTGATCTTTTGTGATGGCGATCCGATTAAACGTGAGGTGAGTTGGTAAAATGCTATATATTAATACAAATATGAGATAATCTAATACCTTAATTAATAACTCTTAAGGAGGAAGAGGAATCGCTAAATGCAGTCGGTTATGACGATATTGGCGGTTGCCGCAAGCAGTTAGCCCAAATTAAAGAAATGGTTGAGCTGCCACTGCGACATCCTTCGCTTTTCAAGGCTATTGGTGTGAAACCACCACGTGGTATTCTTATGTACGGCCCACCAGGTACGGGTAAAACTTTGATAGCACGTGCTGTCGCCAATGAGACTGGTGCATTCTTCTTCCTCATTAACGGTCCCGAAATTATGTCTAAACTGGCCGGTGAGTCTGAGTCAAACTTGCGTAAAGCATTTGAAGAGGCTGAAAAGAACTCGCCCGCTATTATTTTCATTGATGAAATTGACGCTATTGCACCTAAGCGTGACAAGACACATGGTGAAGTAGAACGTCGTATTGTGTCTCAATTGCTAACCCTTATGGATGGCATGAAGAAGAGCTCACATTTGATTGTTATGGCTGCCACCAACAGGCCAAACTCTATCGATCCTGCGTTGCGTCGCTTCGGACGTTTCGACCGTGAAATTGATATTGGCATTCCTGATGCCACCGGACGTTTGGAGGTTTTGCGAATTCACACCAAAAATATGAAATTGCATGAAGACGTTGATCTAGAACAAATTGCCGCAGAAACTCACGGACATGTGGGTGCTGATTTAGCTTCTCTTTGTTCGGAAGCTGCTTTGCAACAGATTCGTGAAAAGATGGACCTTATCGATTTGGAAGATGATAAGATTGATGCTGAAGTTTTGGCCTCCTTGGCCGTCACAATGGAGAACTTCCGTTATGCTATGACCAAATCGAGTCCGTCGGCATTGCGTGAAACTGTGGTGGAAGTGCCCAACACTACCTGGACGGATATCGGTGGTTTGGAGAGTGTCAAGAAGGAATTACAGGAACTGGTCCAATACCCAGTTGAACATCCAGATAAGTTCTTGAAGTTTGGCATGCAGCCAAGTCGTGGTGTACTATTCTACGGACCACCTGGTTGTGGTAAGTTGCAAATATTTCTTTTCAATGCAGTCAAGTGCTTATTGGTTGCCCGCTTCCATAGGTAAAACTCTGCTTGCAAAGGCCATTGCTAACGAGTGCCAGGCCAATTTCATTTCGGTTAAAGGACCTGAGCTGCTTACTATGTGGTTTGGTGAGTCTGAAGCCAATGTTCGAGACATTTTCGATAAAGCACGTTCAGCAGCACCATGTGTGTTGTTCTTCGACGAGCTGGACTCTATTGCTAAGGCACGTGGCGGCAATGTGGGCGATGCTGGCGGTGCTGCCGACCGTGTTATTAACCAAATTCTTACCGAAATGGATGGAATGGGTGCTAAGAAAAACGTTTTCATTATTGGTGCCACCAATCGTCCCGACATTATCGATCCGGCTATCTTGCGTCCTGGACGTTTGGATCAACTTATTTATATTCCACTTCCCGACGATAAGTCGCGTGAAGCTATCCTTAAGGCTAACTTACGCAAATCGCCATTAGCTAAGGATGTAAATCTACAATACATTGCTAAGGTGACACAAGGCTTTTCAGGTGCTGATTTGACTGAAATTTGTCAGCGTGCCTGTAAATTGGCAATTCGACAGGCGATTGAAGCCGAAGTACGACGTGAAAAGGAGCGCGCTGAGAAGCAAACCATGGAGGTAAGAGTTGAAAATCGCATGCGATTTTAAATATGACTTCACGATTGTTGTTCCTTTAGATGGATGAAGATGATCCAGTACCAGAGATCACACGTGCACACTTTGAGGAAGCAATGAAGTTCGCTAGGCGCTCAGTATCGGACAACGATATTAGGAAATACGAAATGTTTGCACAGACTTTGCAACAATCGCGTGGTTTCGGACAGAACTTTAGGTAAGAACTTAATTTGTTTTGCTTTGCAAAAACAACATGACTGTTTTATTTTTCATATTTGAAGATTCCCGGGTGCTAGCAGCACTTCACAAGGTACCGGACCAAATGAACCAGCGAATCCGCCAGGCGACAATGGCGACGACGATCTTTACAGTTAGATTTTTAGTTTTAAATTCAATGAATATTAAACAAACCCAATTTTGTCAAATTGAAGTATGCTTAAACAAGATAAACAACAATTTCTTATTTGAATAAAACCAAAACTAAAAAAAAAACATGAAACGAAAGACAACTATGTAAAATGTTATCTGCTAAATCGCCAGTCTATAGCGATTACAAGAAATTTATTAGTATTGAGAAACATTTAATAAGTGGCTGCTTAAGATACATACATATAACGAAATGGCAATGGGAATGGAGATTCGCTGCATTAAGAAAGCACGTTCGTAATCATCTTATACAAATGCATACACATACCTATATACATACACGTAGTAAATCGAGCGTACCCGCATAAATAATTTTAACAATGCAAGAAATCAAGTTTTTAAAAATATAAAAGTGAAACAATAAAACTTAGTCGACTTAAAAGAGTTCGCTGGCCTTTTGATTTGAGCAGAGGTAGAATGTTTTATATAGACGTAGTATATACATACATGGTAACAATGAAGCGATACCTATTGTCCTAACATCTCGCCTGAGATTTTTTTCGGATGTAGCTTCAATGTTAATCATTCGCTCTCTTCGTCCTGCTAGCCCTTAAATGAAACTATGCTCATTATGAAATCTTGTTTCTTAAACCTATCATGAATTGAATTTATGTAGGTGGGAAATTGCTTGACCTTTGCGTAGATTTTACTTTCAGTGTATTTTTGTTTCCGCATTTGCGCCTTCAGGCGTTTTGAAAATGAGAGGAGCGTTTCGACAACATCAAGATTTCCTGTTGGACACCTTTTTTATTGCATTAAACAAAATGCAGCTGCGCTGGGGTGCACCTGGTCTCTCTTGCAGTTCTGCTACACCGATGCTGATGGTCGGATCATTTCAAAGCAGGGCATTAAGATAGCAAGATGTGTTCTTTTAATACGAGCATCTGCCTTTCGTCTTCGAGGTGATGGTCGGACTTGTAGCCGTACCTAGAACCGCGTTCGGGTACGTTTCAAGATTCCTCCACTATGTTACACTTGCTTCTGGCGACCAAGTTTTCCAAAAACTCGCCTGTGCACTTTATGGTGGAAAATATATATATACGTGGAATGTGGTTCAAGAACAAGTCAGCAAATAAGGATATTGAAATATAGAAATAGTTTATGTTTATTAAATTAGATAATTCTAATTGAAAAGATGGGAAAGCAGACACATTTGCAAATCAGTTTAACAAATCTATTTATGTAGCTATATCATTAATTTTTTATATACATACATACATATAAATTGTTTTCTTGGCCTTGACTATATGCATAGTATGTACCGCTGAGGTTTTCTTCCATTTTCTTCCCTCTTTTGCGAAAATTCGCCAGTTGCTTGTACGAAGTGCAGAGAGGCTCTTCTGTAGTTGATCCTTACATTGTGTTCGTGTGCCGCCTTACTTTCGTTGAATACTGTAGGGATATTGTACTTTATTCTTTTTTACCTTTGTTATTTTAATTGATTCAATTTGGATCATTTCCCCGTACCAAAATCGTGGCATGATCCTGCGTATAATTGTTTTCTCGATATAAAACAGTAATGGGCAGAGAGAGCTGAGATTTAAAAAGCTTTATATATATATATATATAATAACGGGCATGTTGATTTTTCTGCAACAGCGACACCACACTTTTCATAATAACACCCGTTTCTACTTTTTATGGGCACTCATCGGAGTACTTTTGATCTCATTTCCATCCGGGCGTGCGCACAAACTAAGCGTATGTTGCTAAATTTAGCTTTGTTGCTTATTGTATCAGTTCGTTCATGGATGGGGGTAAACCTGGGAACAAGTTGACAGCGTCTCCATCCAAACAAAAATATAAACGTCGCCGCATAGTGACTATTTCTTACTGCTATAGTCTATTTATTACACTTCCTCTACCGTGGAGATGACAGTTATACATATATTTCTGGATTTCAGTCAGCAGTTAAATAGAGCACCATCGCAATAGGGGATCCAGACATTTCAGGTGTATATACTTAAATCGTTGCTCTTATTTCATTTGAGAAGTCAATTACAAAGATTGCTAGTACTTAATTACGATCATCTGTGGTCTTAGTTTGCCAGGAGCACGTTCCTTGCACACTTTTCTGACCATTCCTTTGGATGCTTGCGTTTGCGATGAGAGTACATATTCGATTTAGAGTTGAATGTTTGGGGACAAAACGTACAGGTATATAAAACTTCTCCAGTGTGTGTTGCCATGTGCTCCTAAACAATAACAAACTTAATATGGAAATATAAAAAATATTAGAAGTATTTACCCGCAAACACTTTGGCAATTTGAATGCTTTATCACAAAGTTTGCATACATGTTTTTTCTCTGCGGTATGCATATATTCAATATGACTTTTATGTGCCCGTAACGTTGGAGACACCTTAGAACAAATTGGACAGACTCGAGGAGTTTGGTATTCTTCGGTGTGCATTGTCTTCATGTGCCGCGCTAAGCCATATTTTGTCTTGAGCTCTGTATTACATAATGTACACTTAATTGAGGACCTTGGTACACCAGCATGCTCCTCCTGATGCCTTCGAAAAGCTTCATTCCCATTTAAAGACTTGCCACAAATGTCGCATATCTTAGCATACAAATTTAGATGGACTAGCGCAAGGTGTTGTTTCATCATGTATTGATTGCAGAATCTGTACGGAAAATCGGAGTAAATTGACCAAAATTATACTAAAGAAATCTTTTAAATACATACATACATACATATGTATGTATTTTCACTCACGTTTTATCACATTGTGGGCATTTAATATTTTTTTGTTCTTTTGGGGCATGAATTAAATGATGTCGAGATAAAATTTTGCGGCTGAAAAAGCTTTTAGAGCAAATGTCGCATTGATAAATGCGTTCCTTAGAACCATGGAAAAATTGAATATGGGTCTCGAGACCGCTTCGATCACATAGTATCTTCTGGCAATGTTTGCATTTGAAGTATTCTGGGTTGATGTGAAGTTGAATATGGTCGACGAGTACACCTCGGTTAAGTAATTTCTTGCCACAACACTTAACATACCCATTAGTTTGGTGTTCTTCCCGGAAATGACTTTTCAATTCTCTAAAATCTGTAAGAGATTTTCTACAGATACAGCATGCTAAATTTAAATTTTGCGCGATGAATTCATCACTTTCCGCTGTTTTATGTCGCTGCTTATTCCTTCTCTTAAGTTCACTTTCTTGTTCTGATGGCCTGGTTTTTTTACTTCTTCTAGCTAGCAGTTTTCTTTTTGGCGGAACTCGTTGCCTGATTTCATCTTCTTGCCTTATATGCTCTTCCGCTCCTGAGCTCTTTTCCTCATCTTCGGACAACAGTGGTGAATAGTTTAAGTCTATTGTGTCATCTTGCATACTTTCGCCATTAATGATTTTCATTTCTAAATTTGCATTCTTTTGTTTGCTGTCTTCACTACTACTGCTATGTGGAGAAATCAACTGCTCAGTATGAACAGCACATGCGAGTAAAGCAAGTGGCTCACTCTCCAGATATTTTTCAAAACAGTCAATCTTATCTGACTCTGATTTAATTTCTGTAACCGCAATCTCTGATTCTTGCGAAGTCTTTAGCGTGCTGCTCGCAGCCAAGTGCGCTTTCTGAACACGTACGTAAAATTCATGAAAAGGATGTAGCAATTTCCAACATTGTAAACAAACTACTTTGTTTGATAAAAAGGGTAACATGATGAGCTTTAAATAAAATATATCTTAAAAATGGTGCATATAAAACTTAGTTTAGGAATTTTTACCTCTTCCATGAAATGTTTTTCAATTGCTACTCGCACATTTACCGATTGCTCATCATCAGAATCGATATTTATTTGACCATCAAAAGCGCCGGATTTTTCTAGGCACAATACACAGGACTTCTCATAAAACATTTTGCAAAGTTTGTAAAATAAAACTGGAATTTTTTATTTGTTTTGTTTACAAATAAAAACATCTGTTTATGATAGGAATGTCGGATAAACATCGATGCGTCGAAAATATCGATGTTTTGCTTCGCTGATCGATAATTTTTCTGTAAACTCATCTCTATTTCATCGAACCGCCAAACATCGTTTTGTCTGAAATCCCATGAACGAAAGACACAAGAGCTTTGTTCCAATACTCCATGAACTTACAGGATTTTACACGAACTTACAGGAAGTTACACGAAAACTGTTCCCGTACTCCAAATTTCTCCAAAATCCTGTAAATGAGAGCGATTTTTGGAGAGTTGTGTAGAGAATG
>JAPVRG010244209.1:0-10651 GCA_029783565.1 Rhagoletis cerasi
TATAAAAGCGTGTTTTTTAGTTTTTTTAAACTATATTTATTTCACTATTAGCTCATCATGCAGAAAATTTGTGCATTTTTTGCTGTTGTGGAAGACCGAGATTAGGATCGGGTTTATCACATATAACTACGATCGTAGAGGCCAAATTATTAGCACAATCGGCAACAATACATGGTCTGTTCCAATAGCAGTCCGGTTTACAGGATTTAGTCAGAACTTCCTATAGACATAAAACCTGTAAGTGGGAAAACTTTTGAGAGAGTAACTAAGCAACTGTTCCTAGTCAGAAGTTACAGGATTTAGTCCGGAGTTTTTTTTTTCCTGTAAGTACATGAAAAGTGTCAAACGATCAGCTGATTTGAATTTGCAAACAAAAGCAGAAAGCGGTGAAAGCAAAGAACCTTACGTTTGTTGAAAAATGGATGTAAGCAACGAAGTAGTTGAATATGTATAGATTTTGATAACTATTTAGTGATATTTCAGCCAAATCAGTGTTGTACCAAGGACATGTAAGCAAACCGACTGGCGTTTTACAGGAAATAGTGATTTTTGAGTTCCTATACGCTTCTGCACATGGTATCCTTTTATTCTCACTTGAGAGAGTAAAATGGTGGTTTGGCAGTTCCACAGCTTTTAGTCCGAAGTT
Source organism: Rhagoletis cerasi (assembly GCA_029783565.1). Classification (NCBI taxonomy): domain Eukaryota; kingdom Metazoa; phylum Arthropoda; class Insecta; order Diptera; family Tephritidae; genus Rhagoletis; species Rhagoletis cerasi. The sequence goes on from JAPVRG010244209.1 coordinate 647, forward strand.
CATTGAAACAGACTAACAATCTCCTTGGTCTACCGATGGTGGAGGAGTACGGAGAGACCCGCACCGAGCAGCAGTACACAAATTACAAAAAAAGTTTTATCGGAGTTAATTAGGAACTCAACATCAGCCGGAAAAATATTAACGGAATCTAAAGGAAAAAGTTCATTCCACTTTGCACACTGCACGTTAGATTGTGGGCGAACAACTTTTTGGCTGCAAGTGCAGGGCATGATAAAAATACAAATTATTTGAAAATACAAAGTCACTGTCTCAATATTTGTCTTTGATGCTCGCGAATAACAAAAAAAATATAAGTAGGTGATTAAAAACAGAGTCACTGTCACACCACAGGCACGCAGATATTAAAACAATTCGAGAGCGCACAAAAACACGTCTGAACGTGTCGCTTGCTTATACACAGCAAAGGCGACTTGACGAGTTCGCGGAGTTACCCCACTCTACACTTAGAAAACTATTGCATGGCGGCGACATGACGAGTAAAAAGTCCACAGACATTTTAGCACATATGCGTCGTCTAGCTCCGTCGACAGGCTATGAAATTTTACGCACGTTGTTTATAGCTGCACTGCCCAAAACTATACGTCCGCTCATATCTGTATTGGAGCATAAAGATCTAGATAAATTGGCAAAAATGGCAGGCACAATGCTGCAAACCAGCGATACAGATTCCCATATGGGTATTTCCATGAAAATGTAAACCGCAAATGCAGGTAAACGTGTTCAAACGACTTCATAAATTTAAATTTCGTATTCAGATTGCGAAAATAGGAATTAAAAAGAATTAAATAAAAATTTCAATTGTATATATACATATATTTCTAAAATATTGTATTAGGGAAGAATTGTCGCGTACGTTATGTCGCTTACGTTATGTTTTGTTTTTTAAATATAAAACTAACCAGCGATAATTTCTTGTATAGTTACCTTATTTTGCTTGGAATGGAATGGAATGGAATTGTCGGTGGCCGGAAAAAACAGAAACAAATTTTTCCTATCACTCAGGCAGTATTGCCTATTGTGCTTAATGCCAAGAGACAGGATTTAGAGGAAAGAGATATGTGGGTGCGGTGAAGGTTCATTGATCCTTCGCAAACTTACCAGACTCCTTTATGAATTTTAGCAGTTTGTTGAGGGAAATAGAATGTACGTCATCCATTCTCAGTACATCCGACCCAAAAATGCACCACCTGAGTCTGGCGAAGGCCGGACAGCGGCAGAGGAAATGCTCTGTACTATCCTCGTCCTCCAAACACGATGTACACAGTGGATCGTCGATGATGCCTATGGTGACCATGGATTGTTGTCCCCATGGATTGTGCCCAATAATAAGTCCTACCAAGGCTCGTAGATCACTCGTTCTTTAAGTTACGCTTAAATTACCATAAAACTAAATTTTTCAAAGGATGTAACTTTTTTCTCCGTGTTGCTCCGCGTCCTGAGTTATATGGATTTGAAGTATAATATCTACAGAGTGTGCTTAAACTTGAGTCACTTGCGTCCAGATCCATAGGGCTAATATATTAAAATTTTCCAGGAAAATTCCCCTATTCAAAAGTGATATTTTTGATGTGTGGGTGGCACACAATAGTGAAAAACGAAAAATTTCTGAGGTTAAGCGTTACGTCAGCCGATAATAGCAGCAGATAATTTAAGATGGCATTACTGATGAGGTAACTAAGAAAATGATAATACAAGAGACAGTTTCTACTCACAATGGGTGGAAAGGTGACGGAGCCGTCATAATTTTTTGAAAAAAATAAAAATTCCGAGTGGCTGCAAGGGAATTTAGCGAATATCGAGACGCTTTCTCGTGGCTCTAGGAGCACTAAAGCTTGCACCAGCAAACAATTTGGAGATCTGGGGGAAAAACAAAAAAAACGACGAATCCAACATTTGTTAGACAATTGAGTGGTCGCCTAAAATAACATTGTAATACTATGTTCACGTTGAAATATTAACTCGAGTTTAAAGTTTTGGGTTTATGAACAACTGTCAAGTTTTCACATCGCTCAGAGAAAGCATCGCCACGCCAGCTGCGACTTTCGGATTTCATCTCTCAGTTTTCTACGTCTAGCGGCAATGACAAAGTAGTAGCAGATGCTCTTTCGAGATTAAACGCTATATCTATGCCAACTTCTCTCGATACAAAGAACATCGAGGCGGTTCAAACAGTGTACGAGGAAATGTCGACAATTTTAAATGGCGAGACATCCTTGCATCTACAAATTATAAATTGGTTTGGCCTTCTGCAAGAGGACATTATCGAGTGGTCAAGGAATTGTTTGTTATGCCAAAGGGCGACAATTCACAAACACAACACCGTAGTAGCAGATAAGATCAACGTCCCTCAACACAGATTTGAACACATCCATCTCGACACTGTAGTGATGCCCTTGGTTAATGGCTATAGATATTTCTTATCAATGATTGGCCCTTTTCCCGTTGGCCAGAGGCGGTACCTTTGAAAGATATATCACTGTCAAATATGGTGGGAAGCGAACATATTCACACCACCCCATACCACCCGCAATCGAATGGCATTGTAGAGCGGTGGCACAGGTCATTGAAAGCTGTGTTAATGTGCAATCCGGGGATGCAATGGACAAGTCTACTTCCAACCGCCTTGATCAGTTTTCGTACGTGTTTTAATGAGGATCTTCAGGCTTCAGCTGCTGAGATTTTGTATGGTTGTAGGCTTCGCCTCGCCAACGAATATATTTTTCGATTTAGACACTCCCTCTAATTCGGTTGAGTTCGTCAAGGAATTTCGCCGTAGCATGCAAACTATAACAGGAAAATGGCAACTATATAACAAGAACTTAATATATATATCTAATAATACCAATAGTAATAAACCTAAAAGAAAAGATAAAATAGAAGATTTATAAAAAAAATAAAAAGAAACCCCAAAACGAAGTATCTCCTGTCATCACACAAACAGGCAGAGCATACACGTCTTGGCACCCACGTCACTGTTAACAGTTACAAGTCGTTGATTGGGAACCAGGAAATTCTAGCGTATAAGTTTCTTGAAGTTGCCTCTAGACAATGACTTCCTTAGTGACTAAGGAAAGGAATTCCAAAGTCTAACAGCGTTAACAAAAAACAGTTGAGACGAGTATAAGTAATTGAACTTAGGCAAATTTAGAGTTAAAGAGCGAGAGCATTTAGAAAATATGAGTTTATTATATAGTTATTCCGGTCTCGCATGAGTAATTAGCTTAAAAATAAAGATGCAGTTCCTGGCATTTAAGAAATTTTGTATGTCGCAGCCAAGTATGGAATTTCTCAACAACGAAGATGGGCAAACTTCTTCAGACCGTATACATATCTCGTTGTAAAATTAAAAGCGACGTCCAACTTGTGATTAGAGTGAGAATCTAGTTTGCTATAATCTACCTCGGAATACGTAATTAGTGGAACAGTTAAACTCTGAACCAACTTTCTCTTTCGAAGAGTATAATATATTTTGCTCACAGTTTTATTAACATGATCCTCACAAGCTAGCTTAGAGTTAATGACAAACCCAAGATTTGTAACTTTGACAACTGGTTTAAGTGGACTATTACCAATAGGCAAAGGCGGAATCACGGAAAGCTCAATTTTTTTATTAAATGGGCTATTCCACAGAATTCAGACATGGTTCGGGACTTTTATGTTTTATTATTTAGAATTTTTGGTTGAAATATTTTATTGGAAAAATATGGCATCATCTTAAAAAATATGGAATCAGCGCACTTGTCATCACCGAAGTAATTAACCTGGGCCAAAAGTAATTTGCGTGCAAGAACAAAAAAACACTAATTGCATTTCTGCTTTAAAGTAACGCGAGTTACTACACATTATATGGAAAATCTTTAATTTTAATAATATTATTTTTGTGTCTTTTTTTGGATATCGTCCTTCCTTTAACCTTAAAATATACCAAAATGTCAAAATTGGATTAATGTTTTTCATTTCGCAGATTTTTGTAATGAAGGAAAGTACTCAAAGTTCTTTGTCCGAAATATGTAACGCGAGTTACCATTACCTTTTAACAATTATTTGGAAACGTATTTTATTTTTGTAAAAAAATTTGAAATGTATTTAGTTAAGTATAAATAATTCTTTAAATATACACCATTTTTGTATCTTAATGTGTTGAATTCGTAATAAAATGTTAGCAAAAACTTGAAAAAATTGTATCTTATTGTAACGCGAGTTACCATGGAATCGCCCAAATATAGGTAGTACATATGACTTCTGCGCATTAAGATGAAGTAGATTTTCCTTCGACCCCTCAAAGATGGAGTGCAAATCCTCATTAAGCCTATAGCTAAGGTCTTTGACCAACCCTATTCTGTTGGAGAGATACACGAAGTCAAGGTTTTAAACGTGAGTACCTGCCTATGAAAGGCTTAAACCAACGGCGCTCAACAGCACAGCGGATCAAAACAATACGTTGATCAGCGCCGCTAATGCAAGCATTTTGTAGGCTCAAAATGCAAGCACTTCGCTACCAATTGGCCATGTGGGAGATACAGTTGAACGTCATCTGCATACGCATGTACATGGGCATTTGAGCATCTCGGAAATATATCGTTGATGAACATACTAAATAGTAGAGGGCCAAGAATGGGACCTTGTAGCTCACCTGAAGAGAGTGGGGTGAGTTCAGAGAGCTTATTACCAGACTTAACTTTTTTGAATCTATTTCTTAACCCATTAAGTCCTGAACCTAAAAGCGCTGAAGCAATTTTAATGAAATTTTCTGTAGCCATATAAGTAGACTTAATTAATAATAAAAATTAAAAAAAAAAATGATTCTGCCCCACCTATTGGATCAGTGGAGCATGTTGCGCAAACGCAACATTAGGCCTTGATGATATTTATACAAATTTTTGAATTTGAATTTAGTTTGTGTTTTTATTTGCAGACAAGAAGACATTTTCGTTTTGTACAAGAATTCAAAAATAACGCATTTTAAAAGTGAGAAAACTCCAGACTTTAATTGTGATATTATTCAAAGCATTTAGGGTGAATCCCAATTTCCCATATATTACATATAAAATTAGTTTGGCTTGAGCATGATCGACATCGTAAACGTCTTTCAGTTAAAGTAGGATGGTGAATCAAACGAGGTTTTTTTTGGATTAGAACTCTCCGCTTGATTACCTTTAATTTTCCTTTCGAGTTCTTCCTCGAAAAAACTCGAAATTTCAGCTCTCCCATAACCGGAGCGTTTCCTTGTTTTTTGCAAGAGACAGTGTAATTTCCATGCATTCACCATGGCCGAATCCAGTGCATTGGTTATAAGTGGCCAGTACCATTTTTTCCACGAATTGGAATTCTATAGTTGCTCATTGCGTTGTCAAAAAGATCTACACCACCCATGTTGTGATTGTATTCATATATGGGACGAGGAATCGATATTGCCATGTGTAGAATTGTAGAATTTATGATTCAAGATTAAATCCCTTTTGTTGTGGTTTACGGGTTATCGGATTTATTATATTTTCGTGAATTTAGTACAAAATTTATACAAACGAGATGTTAATCGGTAATTTGTTGTTTGTTTTAGTTATATTTTGTTATTATTCCTAGAACGCCAAACAATACCATATTATTGGTGAAAGTGGCAACATCGGTAAGGAATCGCTGAATTCCCGAGCAGCCGGCCAATTATCTTGTCCAAACTACACTAAGGAACAGCATTACCGGGCACACCAGTCATATAAAATGCAGCCGGCCGATTATCTCGTCCAAACTACACGTGAGATATGGTGGTGACTCAGCAACTAGTGGTACCGGCCAGCGTAGCTGTCCAAATACCCACTTACCGAGATATTTCCTCTACCACCAAAAAGAGGTTTAATGACAAAAACTTCTTAAACACGCGCTTTTATAGCACTCGAGCGTGCATTTGAACATGTGAAACAATCGGTTGACATTAACATGACAAGTACAAAATGACAGATAACTACATAGAAATAGAATACAGATGGCGCTATAAGTAAAATCACAAACATAGATGTCGCTATACTAATTAAATATTATGGCTGCTACAGGCGTGTGGCCACCGCCCCGGTAACACGCCAACACCTAGAGCTTCTTAGGTCGCCCTCGCGTCATCAGAGGATACATTGGAGCTGCGGCTGCGCCATCATTCGTACCCTTATATTCGGCCAACGCAGACACGTGATACGTTCTAAATGGCATATTGAGATTATCTCGCGACGCTACCTCAAACGTTGTTGAACCAACCTTCTTACTGATTACATATGGGCCATCCCTTTTTGGAACAAATTTCGAAGTCAGACCTTTGGCAGCTTGGCTAAGCACGTGTGTGGTTACCATAACCTCTGTACCAACATCAAAATCTGGTTGTGGTCGCCTATGCTGATCATGTTGAGCTTTATTTCGGTCTTGAACCTTTTGCTCGGCTTCGCGTGCGTTTTTGAAAACATTCGTAAGTATGACGAGATTTGCGGAATAAAATTATCTTGCGTAGCTATGGGTCGAACGTCATGTTGTACCTCATCCATAGTACGGAGGTCTCTTCCAAATGTTAGAAGAGCGGCACTATACCCGGTACTTCGACATTTGGCAGTATTCATTGCAAAACAGATAGCAGGCAGGTTAGAAACCCATTTGTTGTGATGCGTTTGAACAAGTATTGCCAATTGTGCCTTTAAATCACAGTTTTTCCGTTCAACTGGATTAGCCTCGGGGTGATATATGGGGGTGAGGCGTTGCTGAATACCGAAGTGATGTGTCACTTGCTGCATTATGGCGGCCACAAATTGCACTACATTGTCTGTATTCAAGCTTCGGGGTATACCATAGCAGAGAAATACTTCTTCAATCAGGATTTTACTACAGTTTACAGCGGTAGCTTCAGTCAATGGGAATATCTCGACCCATCGTGTGGCTACATCCTCTGCAATCAGGATCCACTGGTAGCCATCCTCGGTTCGAGGCAACGGGCCAAAAAGGTCCACTGCTAGGATTTCAAATCTATGCTTCCTACTTGTTGTTTGTAACATCCCATATGGCTTCAGATTTGCTGCCTTAAAGCGTTGACAGTCAGTGCAGGATTCCACATAATATCGGCTCGCATACCGGGCCATAAATATCGCGAAGCTATTCTTGCAATGGTTCTTTCTGCTCCGTAATCACCAGCTGTACACTCATCGTGATAAAGCTTTAAGATTTGGGAACGCTCTATTTCAGGTACCACATATTGCGCGTTTTCCTCATCATCATTACCATAGCAATATAATATTCATCATTAAGAATGTACCCGCGATTAATCCACCGGTTAGCGTTCTCATTACCAGCTTCAAGCGTTGTTATGATGTCCCTTATATAAGGGTCTTCAAGCTGTTCGCTACGCACGTCAGAAACGTTTTTGTGCGGGAGGTCCACTTGAAAGATCATCACATTTACTGGGTCAGCTCTTTCATCTTCATCACATGGTGGTCGCGATAGCATATCTGCAACAGCGTTCGATCTTCCAGGCGTGTACTCAATTTTAAAGTTGTACTGCTGGATCTGCAATGCCCATCATGCCAAACGACCCGATGGATATTTCATACCCAGGAGCCACTTTAGTGGTTGGTGATCTGTTGCCAGAACCACGTCAGCACCTTCGATGTAACCTCGATATTTGGAACAAGCCCAGCCGATAGCAAAGGCTTCGCGTTCCGTAGTAGAGTAGTTCCGTTCTGCGCTTGTCAACAGTCGGCTTGCGTATTCAATAGGATGCTCTTCATTCCCCTCCCCCTGGAGTAGAACTGCTCCGAGCGCGTATGCACTAGCATCAGTTTTGATAATGAATGGTGGACCGTCCTGCGCCTGTTTCAATATGGGTGGGGTTGTTAACAGGTCCTTCAGTTTGAGAAACGATTTGCGTTGCGGATCCTCCCAAGCCCATTTTACGTTCTTTTTTGTGAGATCGGTGAATGGCTTTGCAGTCTCGGCATAATGATTAATAAATCTCCTGTAACATGAACATGTCTGTACGAAGGATATCAATTCTTTGATATTTCTCGGTTCTTTCCTCTTAATTATCGCGCCAATCTTATCAGGATCCACACAGATACCTGATAGAGTGAGAATATGCCCAAGATACCTAACTTCAGAACAACAAAAACGACATTTATAGCCATTAACACGCAGTTTGAATTTATTAAGTTTTTCAAAAATAGTTTTTAGGTCATTTAAATGCTTTTGAAATGCATCAGAACACACGATCAGATCGTCCAAATACGCCAGTACTTGCACCTCTGGCATTAGAGTCTTCAGTCGGTCCATGCGTCGCTGGAACGTTGCAGGCGCACTCCATAATCCAAAAGGCATTCTAGAAAAACGAAAAAGTCCAAATGGTGTTATTATGCAAGTTTTATCGATGTCCTTAGCAGCTACCTTGACTTGGTGATAGCCACGCTGCAGGTCCAATGTGGTCATAAAACGCGTATTTTGTGCAGCTTATAGCAAGTCATCCATTCTGGGCAACGGATATCTATCGGGTTCAGTGACAGCGTTCAACTTTCGGTAATCTGCACAGATACGCACACCACCATCTCGTTTCGGCACCATAACCACCGGCGAAGTCCAAGCCGATTCGCATTCTTCAACCACTCCCATCGTCAACATTTTGTCAAGTTCCGCCTTTAATTCGCGCGTTTTTGGGAACGACAACCGGTATGGTGGTGAGGTACTTGGCTCTTGGTCACCTGTATTAATATGATGTTCAGCAAATGGCGTTGCCTCCGATATTTCACCAAACACTTCTTCATACTTACATAGGAGAAGGTCTAGCTCCAGTTTTTCTTCTGATATCAAGCTCGCTGCATCTGTAGGTTTTAGGATTTTGATGTCAAGCGAGTTTAACGGGATGAACCCGGAAGATCGCTGGTCTTCCCTCCATACACTACGCCTGTGAACAAATCTCGTGTTGTCTTCCTGTCAGGAGTTGTTTCGTCTGGTCGCAACTCATTTTTGAAAATCGCTTGGATGGAGTGTGGCGAATAGTCGCCATCTCTCAGCTCTGGACCATAACTTTCATGTACATGTACACTTCACTATAGTATAGCTTTGATTCGCTTTGCATAACAACGAACGGGCTTCGTTTGCACACTTTAACGCTTTCTATTACATTGTGGTTGAGGGGCAGTGTTCCGGCGAAGTCAAAATGAACATTAGGGCAGTTTTCGTAATACCAAAACTTTTGACCCATATTTAATACGTCACCAACCTCCTCCAAAAAGTCTTTACCCAACAATGTGCGGTTATTAGTGGCCTCTGGCAGTATTACAAATCGAATATTCAAGCATCTTCCACCAATAGTTATCTTGCAGATGGTTGACAAGCACTCCTGCGACGACGTAGTTCCGTCTGCCAACGAAATTTCACAACTCACCCTCTTGTACCTGCAGCCGTGGAAATCCATAATTCGCTTTAGGTTGGAACTAGCAACACTCGTGCGGGCACCCGTATCGAAGTATGCTTGCCCCGGAACTCCCAACAGCTGGACGTTCGCAATAGGTATATTACTCCCCATTGTGCTAGACTAGATTGTGTTAAAATTAACATTTGATTCCGGCCTGCTTTTTGCACTGCAAGACGGACAATTTGCGTGGACATAACCGGGCGCATTACAGCCGTAACAGGAAAGCTTCGGCTTGGATTGTGTTGCTTGAGCCACAACTGCAGCAGCTGCGGCAGCATTTTGTCTCTGCGTTTCTTCTTTAATGCGCTTGTAAGAATACTCCGCCGAGTGCTCCTTTTTACGACAGAATGCGCAACGTACTGAAACACTAATTGACTCAGCTTTCGAGTTTACTGCTACGCTGCGCTCGCTTACCGCATATTCCGCTTCCCGGGCATCTCGCAAAAGGTCGTCGAATGTAACAACATTATGACGCGCCACCTTGTCACGCACTTGTACATGTAACATGCCAAACAGTATGTCGATCTGCTCGCTTTCTTTTGGTGGACTGG
>JAPVRG010244238.1:1372-14898 GCA_029783565.1 Rhagoletis cerasi
GCCTCTTCAGCTCATCCAAAAGTATTTCAGTGAATTTTAGCTGAACTCGGCTTAGCATATCTTGCGAAGAGCAGCCTGAAACTCATTAGAACTCGTCAGCTTATGCAAAGAAATTTCAGTAAAGTCTCTCTTATCTCATCTCAGCTGAACAGCTCTTCCTGAGCTTGCCAGCTCACTGAAAAAAAATTTCAGTCAAATTTTTATAATTTGAATTTTTGCGTGTTAATGCCTTGTTGTTCTTCACTCGTGCAAAATATAATCAGCTAGCGAAGTAAATTTAACGAATTTTCAGACGTCTTCCTTGAATATAAGCACAAGTAACGCCATTAGAAGCTTGACCTCATACATTGTTGTCGTTTTTTGATGGCTGTGCGAAACGCGACAGTAAGTACATAACCCAGTTCACGGATATATGTATTTTGGGCTAAGCATTACTGGTTTGGATAATAACGTGGACTGATGATTAACATATTAATCTTAGTCTAACTAGAGTTCCTACGGACAGTTTTCGAATTCGATAGGCAAAACTGTATACCTATAAACCGTGTTAAGCGAATCTTAATATATTCAGGATAATTTTAAGAGTTTTCCTTTCAAAATACTTAAATTTTTGTCAGCAGGTAAAGTCAAAGGGGGGCCTCAAAGCAAATAAAACTGGAAAGTAAAAGAAACTATTTGGTTATAAACACATTTACATACATCAGTAGGTCTGGTATATGTATATACTTTAGGATGGTCTTTAAAAGTAGAAAGAAAATTTTTACATCAGATTTCCTAAACCCCGAAACTACTATAGTCGAAGACATCACATAAAAATGTTGGCCCTGATTTGAGACGGTAAAGGCATGTCGCACAGGGGTCGAAATTCAAATTACCCTATGAAGACTCAAAAAAGTTAAATATTTTATTTTCTTTAATCTAATACACTAACACACAAAATCGACACTACTACGGTCGAAGATATCACATAAAAATTTTGGTTCCGACTGGAGACGGTTAAGGTAAACTGAACTTTGACCCCTGTGCGACACACCTTAAAATTAATATGTGATATCTTTGAGCTTGGTATTACTGATTGAAGGGGTGAGACTGAAAAAATCTTGACTTGACAAGGGATGACGGAAATTCGTTCCACAATACATCACTGAAAAAATCGTTTATTTGATTTTTTTAAGGACCACCCTAATATACTTATGTGCTTGTATACATTGCTTGTATACATTACCACTTGTGTGGTGAAAATCCAGCAAATCCGCAATTTTTGACAAATCACCAACAAACAGGTAACAATAAACAAGCAAGCAACAAATTGTTTTCTTCCCAATTTGCCTACAAAAACACAAATGCAAGTAATTTTTGCTAAAACTGGGCGCAAACAACAGCACAGCCTGCCAGCCTCTTGGGATTTGTTTTGTGCACGTGGTTACAAAACGAATGTAGCAGCTTAACACAGCGGCTAAAGAGATTAAGGGTTACGCTTTTGTTTTAAAATACCAAACAGAAACGACCCAGTGCTGCGATGGAGGTGGACATGATTTCAAACAAAGAAGTAGATATGTATGTATTAGGAGGTGTAACTTGGAGGTGGAGAATAGCAAGGGAATAAAGATACATGTAGGTACAAACATAATTTTAAATTCGTAACTCGCATTTTTACATACATATGTATGTATATACAAGTAGGTGTGTCTTTATGCAAATTAGTTTTACAGTTTTCGCATTTTAAATGTCAGCTTTTTAAAATACATATTTGCTCAAGAGATAATTCGGCTTTTTCCCAAACAAAATAAGTAAAGTTCACATAAAAATTCTCTCACGCGATTTATGTCAATAGCAGCAAATGAAGTGTATGTATTATAAACTGATCGTACTGTTTTTTACCTTTTTTTTATTTGTTTTTAACTTTTTTTTATTTTTTATTTTTTTTATTTCTTTTTTTTTTTTTGCTTGCTGACGAACTTAATCCACACTAGTTGCCATACAAATTTCTCATCAGCTGCCATCCATTGTGCAAGCGCGTGTGAATTTATTAACCTCATTGTCTGTTTGTTTTTATTGCTTTATTTTCCGACAAAATCAGTTTGTCTTAAATTGATACAATGTGAATAATAGCAGCGCGCAATCAAACTCTGCACGAAGATTTATGATAAGCCACTTTTGGTGAGAATTTCTTTAATGAAAGCGAAAAGAAAACGTTGCCGTTGAATTGAAGGTTTTAATTGCCTCAAAATTAGCTTGGGAAATTGCATACTTGATTATAAAAGCATGAGATATTGCTGGGAATTTATTATTTTCATTGGAAAAATAGACAAATTAATGATTGGCTTAGTTTATTTTTAATGTTTGTGCCAATTAGAACTCTATTAAATCTAACTCAGTGCAGTGAATGTAAAGTCATTGAACGAAATTAGTTGGTGGCTTTAGATGAGCTCAGAAAACTTGGGTATGTGACAGCAACCTCGATACCCAAAATTTACTTAAGGTTCAATTAATTGCCACATCTTCATCTCTAGTACATTATTTTTGCTTACGTTTCGCATCATCTAAAGCATCATCTGAAAATCCTAAAAATTTTAAAAAATTGTTTGCTCTTTTTTTGAGAGCTGAGAGACTTATGGCGTTTTCTTTTCTCGAAATAATGTTGCATTTATTCTGTCTGTCTTATCTTCTCTGGGTCCTTTGTTCTTTTCTCTGGGCCGGCAGTAGTGCAACATTTACTGCCCTTGTTGATGCGTAAGGCTGACTGTTGCCCAGCAGATGTTTATGCGTGTTTTGTAATAATTATACTTCATAAAGAAATTTTTACGTTATAATGGAAGTGAATTGTATAATTTTATTAAAATTAATAAAATAAATTACGAATAACTTAGTAAAATCATTAATTTTCAAGTTAGCATTGTTTTTTTGTTCTTTTCTCATACGGAAAATGCAACCTTTTTACAAGGCACGGGGAAACATTTACATAATTGAGGCAACATTTTCATTGAGAAATTAACGTGTGGTATAGATAGTGGTATTGATATTATACTACGATGGGTGTCCCTAACATTAGACGGATTGACTCAAATTTATTTGTGGAGAAGAACTTTCATTTCAGCAGCATTAAAAAAACTTTTTGGAGATTTTGTATACTGTTACAACAACAGCGTCTTTCAGCGTTTACAAGGAAACGGAAAACTTCGTATAATTTTTTCAGACTGAACAGAAAAATACCTTTTTAAAAAAAATGGGATCACTTCAACTCTCCTTCGGCACTTACTTGCATGCATTAAATATTTCAATATTTTTTTAGAAAAAAGTGGCCTGGTTTTAATAAAAAAGCACTTTGGTTTCTATTTATATGTCATCACGTAGCCGTATAAAACACATACATTTATGTATTCAGTTAAATTGTCTTTTTTATAAAGAAAAAGGTATGTTAATGGAACTACAAAAGCAAAATTTTGAAATTAAATTTCTTTAATTAATTGTAAATACTTAAAAAAAATTGTGATATGGTAATTGCTTAGTTGAGAAATAATTGCTACTTTCCGCAGATGCTGTTTGTGTCGGAAGAATTTTTCATTCTTTATCGATGACATAGGTGACTAATGAGTTAATTTAGCCAAGGGCATAAGCAAATATTAAAAAAAAACATTTACATTTTTGTAATTAAACACCTTCAAAGATATGAAATCAGCAACTTTGATGGCAAAAATTAATTAGCAAGAAGACGGTTGTTGATTGGCAGATAGCCGAAGGGAAAGTATTTCAATAATTGGCACTTAAGTGATGGTTTTAATTATAGGAAAAAATGTGCTTTTATATATTTGTTTAACATACATGTATGGCCATACATACATACATTTTTTGTATATGAACATGGAATAGTACGCCATTTAATGCAAAATAAATTATAAAGCGCGCACTGCTCAAAATTTTTTCTTTACATATAAACCGCAAGGCTCAAATATTTTACCTCAGCTTAAACCGCTACTATTAACGCAATAATTTTAATTTTCGATATTATTTTAAAATAAACTACTTTGGTTTTCATTTATCAACACGCAAAATGTAAACTTTCTGCTTATATTTCTTTGTTTTGTTTTGTTTTTTTTTTTTTGTGTTTGTGTGCATACGCAGTTTATGATCTGTAAAGAGCAATTAAAAGAAATCTCGACCATTTTAAACATGCTATTATTTATGAAAATTAAAAATTCCAAAAGTAGCCATAATTGCACGCATCGACTTGAGTGCAGCAGCAATAATGGCCTCATCAATTGGGCATTCACACCAGTTGCTTTACTTTGTTTGTTTTTTTTCTTAATACCCGGAGCAGTAGTCTATGAAATTATTCGATAATTATATGCGTTCGTGATGCGGTGATATGCTATAACGTCACATGCCAGTTGTATGTGTGTATATATGTACACACAACTTTATGTATACACTTGTGTTCAACACATTAAGTTAAGTTGTTATTTGTTTTTTAATAAAAGTTTAGCTCAATATATGTATAACAAGCATCATATAAATCAGCATTTCATACTTTGTACAAAAATTATAAAAATTCAAAAAATTTTCACCGAAATTTCAAACTTTTTTTTCCGAATTTTTAGAAAATATGTGGGTATACAATTTTATAGTCCATTAAATTTTAGTATCCTACCAAAAGTACAAGTTTCAAGTAGCTAAGCGTTCGCGTTGATTTTTAATAATTTTTTTTTTGGTAACGCTTTTTTGCATTTTCCACCACATAAAGTATGCTCGAAATTTACTTTATATGGAAGAAAATGCCTAGCACCGTCAGTAAAAAAATTTATAAAAAATCAACGCGAATTCTTAGCCACTTGAAACTTGCACTTTATCCTACTAAATACATATCGCAAAAGTCACAACTCAAAATTTGTCATTTTTGAAATACTGCGCTAAAAATTCTAACAGAACTTTTATTTACCTTTCAGCAAAAATTGCAGCCAAATTTTATTTTAATTTGTAGAAAAAATCCAATGTAAAGTCTCCCTTGCACATATGATTAACATGGGCTTGGAAATAGTTTTTCGCGTTTTATGGTAAACGGGTAATTTTGAGTTGTGTCTCTTTAGAACAGGGTGTGCGATATGTAAAATTTATCCAAAAATTTTTATAATTTTTTTACATAGTTTGAAATATGGATTTATATGGTGCTTGTTATATATTGAATGAGCTAAACTTTTGTAAAAAAAAAACTAATTAACATTAAATAAACAAAATAAAAATAGTTAAAACTGGTAAAAAATATCACTAGCTTTATTAGTTGACCCGAAGGGTATGTGAGAGTACATTAAGTGTTTATAGTTTTGTATTAAATTATTGAGTAGGCAAGCGTCTACAAATTTTTTCAAGCGCTAGCGTGCAAATAACTTTCGGTGGCTGAGATTCGTAAGCTTTGGTTTATTTGAACGTTCGATATTTTTAATTCAAAAATTACGAAGACACCTTCCAGCTCAAAAATGGAAATTCCGCTCTAATTTACTTGAGTAAAGTATCAGAAGTAATTTCGTCTAGAGTTTCAGAAGACTTATAAGTTTCCTTAACAGCTTACGTTAAATCGATATTCCACTCACCTTTCATTTTATTTGCCAACCTCACACCCGAAAACAAAAATCTATTAGCAACGCTATGAATTGTTTGAAGGTCACCCTTGCCTACATAATTACCAGTTCACCGCATCACCGTTAGTGCCCTTTACCGCTTTATTGCTTACATGCTTGCTTCCTACATTCCACTGAACAGTCACATTTCCGTTGACAAGGTAGCATAAACAAGCGCACACCAGTTCTTGTTTTATCTTTCCACCCCTCGCCCTCCATGCGCTATCAGTTAATAAATTACACCTCAACAGTGGGTGGCGATTGTACCGATAGCAAGGCAATTACAATCATAAACAATAAACATCGACAATATCTGAGGGGTGTAGAGAATTGCAACATAACAATTAAACACAATTGAACGATCGGCAATCCATCAGAAAGGCAAATATGCCTAGCAGTAAGAGAGAACAGTGGAGTTAAATGCGGCGGTGGCGCCGACAAAAGCAAATATGTACACGCGTTAGTTGTTGTTGCTGTTTTTTTAATATAAGAATTTTAAAAGTAAACTTCTTGTAGCTCTGAATATTGTTTAATTGTAGCGAACGGATGGAATATCGTTACGCTTTTGAAGGTTAACTTAGGTTCTTAGTGGTTCTTGAACCGTAAAAAATGTGGTTTTACCTTATCGTGCAAAGCTTGTTATTTTTGGTGAGATTATTTTTTTGCTATTTTTTTTTAAACAAACAAAAATATTTTTAGTCATATAAGCAGCTTTGAGAACCAATAAGGCTAAAAGTTCGTTATTATTACTTAATGACCTTTTCAGTACTCAAAATCCTAATTATTTAAAATTAACCCTTACAAGGCCACACTCCTTTAAGTAAAAACAATATTCTTTGGCTTGTAAAATTCATTATGAACTAAATAAATATATTTTGCTATAATTTTTTTTTTTTTTGGTAATTTTTGGGTAAACTATTTTTCCCCCAAAAATGAATGTTAAAAGTGCGTAAATCAAAATAAATTTAAAAAAGTCGTAACAATTCCAGCAATTGCCTTATGTCTAGAGTAACTTGTTGGAAACCTATTCTCTAAGGATCTTTAAAAGGTTACATTTTTAATGAAGTTTTCAATGTTTTTTAATTTTCGTAAACTTTTTTCTTTTCTAATTTTGTTTTTAATTTTTTCTTTAGTATTTTTTTTTTTTAATAAATAATAAAAAATAGCTAAATCATAGTGATTAAACAAAAAAATTGGTAGAAAGTAAGACGATTCTCTCATAAGTAGTTAAAATAACTTTTCGGGAAATCGTTTTCCCCAGGGACCGAAAATAATCGTTAAATATCATGACTTTTATTTTTCGCTTAAAAAATAATCGTTATTTTTGATTTTTATTTCTTCGATCAAAAAATAATCGTTATTTTTGATTTTTATTTTTTCGATCATTTTTAACCGTTATAACGGATACTGCTTTTTTATGACCGCTTTAAATTTTTTATGATCGAAAAAATAATAATTAAAAATAACGATTATTTTTGATCGAAAAAATAAAAATTTTAAAATAACGATTGAATTTGATCGAAAAAATAGAATTCAAATTTTAACGGTAAAATTATGACTTCTATTATAAAGATCATAACCGTTACGGTCCCTGGTTTTCCCTTAAGTTATTTAAAAGATTAATTTTTTCAATATTTTTTCATAAAAACTATTTTACCAGAAATTCATAATAAAAACAAGTAAATGACAAGAAATTATTTAGTAAAACAAGACTTTCGTAAATTTAAACGATTCTCTTATGCATACCCCTCTAAGAAACCGGTTTCCTCTGGTACAACAAAAGGCTAAATATTTTAATATTTATACAAAAAAAATATTTGTAGTTCAAATATTCGATAACAATACACTTATGGAAATACAATTTGGGTTAATGATTTTTTTTATAGCAAATTACTTATTATAAGTCAAAGTTTCATCGAAGTTCGTTTCTTAAGTCTTTTGATTTTACAGGCTATTTGCGACTAATCGAGCGGCTGAATGGCTTAATTTTAATTTTACATTAAAACACGAAAGTAATACAGCAAAGGAACATTATTTCGCTCAATATTAATAGTTCTCCTTTTTCAGTTAGTGAAACATAAAAAGGAAGCAAATTTGTATAGCCATAGCAGGATTACAGAAATGCCGCAATACCATTCGGAGATTAATGCTCGTATTACGACATATAATTTAAAGTATTCACAGACAAAATTAGGTGGTCAAAAGTTTTTAAAAGTACCAGATTACCAGATTTCTATTAAACTCCTTACCAACGCATGTGCCTTTGATTTCGATCAAAAAAATCCTACGGCTGCACTTTTTTTTTTATAAATACTAGAAAAAATTGTGTGGTATGTTGCTGGATTAATGGGATAATTTAATGAAAAATCCATTATTAAAAATTTCTGACATACGATAATTTAGTCAAACTCTCAGATCATAAAAATAATGATAATTTACAACTTCATAGAGCAACTTTCACTTCAGCAATTCAAATAGCGTTAAATTATTATAAAAAGAATAACATAGCGGAAACGTCAGAAACCGAAACGCCCAGCGAAATCTCAAGTGCCAGTCATAAGGCAAATAAAAGCGAAACTGTCTTTGAGTAGAATAAAGCAAATAGAAGACAACCAGAAGGAAAACAAAATAAGCCAACATTTCCTGTGCTTAATTTCATTATAATAATTCTACCGCTAATATCGAAACATACAAATTACTCATGCAAATCAAAAATTTTAATTGAGTATGTTTATTAGAAATATGTATGTATGTACAAACATAAATATATACCTACATACAAGTACAGATATGTATGTGTATACATACATATATTATAAATATGCTTGCGGATACACATATTTCCTATTGTACTTTAGAACGCCTAATTGGAACTTTATTATGTTTGTGGGTCAAACTCTAGCTGAAAACGAAATTTCCTACAACAATTATGAAGCTCGTTAGAAGCTTAGAAGTTTCGAAGTTTAGAAAATTGTAAATACACGCAAGCTATAGGGGTTCTTCCTTAGTTTGCATAGTACGCTGATCGGTGAGGAGTGGAAGTAATGAAAGTTCACAGTCAGCCAAGTGCGACTGTTGCCGTTTTTGGGGGCCGGAAAGGCATATACTGCATACTTAAGTGTTATTTCTGTCTGGTAAAAGAATTTATGTATTTATTTTTTTGTCTTAGAATAAATTTTTTTTCTGACAAAAATGCATGTTGTAAACATGATCAGCTTTTCCTTTAAGGAAGTACTTCCATATATATGTTTGAGCAGCAACTTACTGAAAACATCAAGATGTTGCAGGGCGGGAAGAAAAATAGTCGGTAGTACATAAGTATGTATTTAAGAAACTCATTAATGAATGAAGCTCATTCAGGAATATATGGGAAGAGCATTTAATTCATATATTTTTTAACCGACTTCATAAAAAGGAGGAGGTTATCTATGTTACCGGATAACTTTGGACCACGTGAACTGTTTACGATAGTTTTTTATCAGAAAGATGGTACCTCAAGGCTGGTCCCATACTAATTTGGTTTAGGTCCGATCATTTCATCATGAGGAAGTTAACGATTCTTCTAAATTTTTATATGAGAATTGAATTCAGTTTTATTTTATGTGACGTTCAACCTGAAAAAATATTCGAATAAAGCAGAAAACGGGAAGGCACGAAATATATTGAAAATCCCCGAAAGTTTCAAAATAATAATATATCGATAAATTGATATATCAATCAACCAATAAATCATAATATATAAAAATGTAGTGTATTTTGGAACGAATTTCCGTCATCCCTTGTCAAATTTGGTTTGGAGACAAACCGGTTTCGGCGTTGTGCCGTCTTTAGTGTCACTTTTCGTTCTGAATTGTTCACGTTTCCGTCCGTATATATATGTGTCCTTGTCATTCTTAGCTTAACTACCTTAAGGTCAGGTGTTACATATACCCACCCTGTCGGAAACTACCACAACCAAAAAGAATACAAAAATATATTCGTCATAAAATTAGAAAATATATTTGCCGATAATTTTGTATATCAATAACGGATGTTAAATCGATAAAAAAAAGCATTAATTCCTTCGTTAGACTCGGTCAAATGCTGACAGACCAATTTATTGTCATGCCAGGCTCACGAAGTTCATTCCATTGGTAGCTTTTGTGATGTAAAGCGCAAAATTTTTTTTTTCCAAAGTCAAAAAAGTTTGTTTGACTTATGCCAAGTTTACACTGGGCGTTAAGTGACAAAACTTTTAATGACATGTTTGTTTCCATATAACTTTTTTAAATGGCACCAATTTTTTGATTTTCTTGAATTCTTAGTGGAAATACGGCATAATGCTTACTTTCTACCTGACATTTAAATGATTTGTACCACTGTAAAAGACTATTTCTTAATTGTGGTATGATAATAAACTCAAACTCAACTCAATAAAATTAAATTATGTGGATATGAACATAAAATAATCGCAGTTTTAATAAAAAAATTACGATATGAGTACATTACTTCCATATCACAGTTTTTGCAATTTAATGACCAGTGAAAACACGGCATTAGGCTTTATCTTCATAATAAATATATGTTTCCTATCAATCCCTGATTCATATTAAAAGCGCGATGTTCAGCGCAAAACCGAAGAGTTGCCTCAAAGAAGTACAAAATAATTAGGTAATTAAGAGGATAAACCAGCAGTAATTCAATAAATAAAGTTCGATATATTACACACACTCAAATCTGAGTTTAAATGCGTATAAAAATTTAGGATTTCCGCAACTAATAATCATCGAGCTATGTATAACTACTTTCTTTAATCGTAATTTGCATTTTTTAGTAATTAACTTCAAGAACAAATAGTAAATAGCCAACTCACACTATCTCATATTACTATTTTACAAATGCTTGTTCCACTTTTTCTGGCAGCAAATGGAGCGTTGATAGGAAATACATACATACGTAGATATTCAGTAATATTTTACGGATCACTTTTACATTGTATTTGCGTACTCTTCGAAGCTGAGCTAACGCTAGAAATTTAATTCAAATGTATGTATGTATTTATAAGCATACTCGTGCGATCGAAGTGGAGCGTGCATATCTTTGTTTACGGTATTTATGATTGATTCACTACTGTATGTATTTCTTTTAAATTTGCATATCTATTCACATTTTAGTTACATGACGCTTCAGGCAACTCGACTGGACACAACAGCTGGCGAGAGAGCAAAGCATAATCTATGTATAAAATTTTTGTATTATTTATGCTTCGATTGTGATGACAAACAGAAGTGCATACTTGAAATACCACACATATATATTGTTATTGAAATTTTCAAATCTTTTTACTGTATGTACGCTCCCTACATTTGTGACAATTACACACTTATCACCATGTTACTTAATACAATAAATTATGTGTTATGCGATTAAATCTCTTTATTGACACTTCGCATTCATCGAAAATTACATAACACTACAATAATTGTAGTTATGTTTAGCACGGGAAATATGCAGTTTTTAAGGCATTCGTACATACAAAGCATACGTTGTGTATCAATTACAACGTCATGCCTCTGTGTGGCATTACAATCAGTGTTGCCGCGAGCGAGAAAAAAATGACCAACCTTTGGAAAAAAAGATACCAAAAAATAACCAATTTTTTAATAAGAAATAAACATTTTATTCCTATTTATATGTACATTTGTGCATATAGGCACACAAGTATTTTCAGCAAAAATAAACATTCATTTAAAAATATCGAAGACTTATATTCAATACTCTCTATTTGCAATTTTCTAAAAAACTTACTTTTAGTATAAAAGTCTACTTAAGGCTTTTAGTATGATAAAGCATAAGTTTGAAGTTTCTAGGGTCTACCGTTGCTTTTTGGCAATCTTTTTTTTTCGCATTATCTTCCATACAAAGTATGTTCGATGATTTTTTCAAGGAAGAAAATGAGCAACACGTTCAGCAAAAAAAATTGCCAAAAATCAACGGTAAGTCCTAATAACCAATTTTTCAGTAAGAAATAAACATTTTATTCCTATTTATATGTAGGTACATTTGTGCATATAGTGACACAAGTATTCTCAATAAATAAACATTCATCTGCAATTTTCATAAAAACTTACTTCTGATATAAATAATCTACTTAAGGCTTTTAGTATAATAAAGCAAAAGTTTGAAGTTGCTAGGGCCTACCGTTGCTTTTTGGCAATCTTACATTGTGCATTATCTTCCATACAAAGTATGCTCGACGATTTTTTTTATGGAAGAAAATGAGCAACACATTCAACAACAAACATTGCCAAAAATCAACGGTAAGTTCTAGTTAATTCAAGCTTGCACTTTATTATACTAAAATTGAATTGGCTACAAAACTGCATACTCAAAAGCGTTTTAAGAAATCTCATTAAAAAGTTCGAAATTTTAACGAAAGCTTTTTGATTTTTTTTTAAATATTGTACAAAGTTTGAAACTTCGATTAACACGGTTTTTGTATAAGAATAAACTATATTATATTTATATAAAAAAAAATTGTATACTTGCCAATACGCGGGGCGCTTTAACACGGGGGTGTATATGTATATGTACGTACATATTTTGAATTTTATTGAATATAATCCTTTGTATTTTTTTCTATCCATTTGTGACCGCTCAGTTTTGCAGAATGAGAATATCATTCACTTCTGCCAATCATTGAATACAAAATTTGCAATGCTGCCAATACATAGGATACAATCCACAGTACAAAAAAGTTGCCAAAGTGTGAAATGAAAATGCCCAGTTTCATAATGTAGTCAAACAAATTCAAGTATGAATTTTTATGAAGTTTCACCAAAAGTAACTATTTTAGAACTATAACCAATATGCTTGTGAAGAAAAATGAATAACCAACTTTGGTTAAAAATAACCAAAACGGCAACACTGATGACATTGGCATATTTGTAGTATATTTTGCATGAAGGCAAACATACTCGTGCATATGCATACTGCACGTGTCATCGCTGCTATCATTGCAGCGGAAATCAATGCTTGAATGGTGTGGAAAACTAGTCGATGCTGCTGCTGCGGTTTTTACATAAAACAATTTATAGACTTGCTTTATTTTATGTATGTATGTAGATATGAAATGACATGAATTTATGTTACGTACGCACAATTTCGATTGAGAGGTTTGTGGTTATTACGTGAATACAATTACTATGTCACTTAGGTTGTTAATAGATATCGATGGCAAGAAAGTAATAAACTGTGTATACACGTACTTTAAGTTTACTTATTGATACATTAATTCAAAGAAGAAGCACTCGGTGTTGTGGATTTTATGTCTACTTTGGTCACAGAGTCACGATGATGCTATCACCAATTTGCAAAAGTTTTTCGGCTTTTTAGGTTATGTACCTAACTCGGGTTTAAGAGATCATTTTACAAAAGAACTTCAAGAGTGGTGTTTTTGATGTTAAACTTCTTTGAAGAATTTTATTTCAGTTTGTTATTAACATTGTGGGCGAATATTGCGCTTTTAACCGCTGTAAACTTGCATGAATGTTCTTGATTTATATGCAATGTAGGAAATGAAACACAAATATGAATATGAATATGAATATGAATATGAATATGAATATGAATATGAATATGAATATGAATATGAATATGAATATGAATATGAATATGAATATGAATATGAATATGAATACGAATATGAATATGAATATGAATATGAGTATGAGTATGAATATGAATATGAGTATGAATATGAATACGAATATGAATATGAATACGAATATGAATATGAATATGAATATGAATATGAATATGAATATGAGTATGAGTGTGAATATGAGTATGAGTATGAATATGAATATGAATATGAATATGAATATGAATATGAATATGAATATGAATATGAATATGAATATGAATATGAATATG
>JAPVRG010244246.1:0-10129 GCA_029783565.1 Rhagoletis cerasi
TAAAGATCGTTGTGAGCATTCAAGTTGCTGGAAAGCAAGTTATCAGTAAATTTGTACTAAGCAAGTATTGTAAAGTGATTATTGTTCAATAAAGTTAGTCGTACTGTAAACTGGGCATTTTAATTTAACAATCCAGTGATCGAACCCGAAGTATTTGGGAAATTATCAAGGATCAAAGGATAATCGTAACAATACTTATGCACTGCGGTTTTCGCATTTTTACTGCCCTTATTTTCCGTGTGCATGTAAGCATGAAGTGAGCGCTCCTATGTAGTTGGTTTGTTAGCGATGCAATTATGACCACAATTGTTGACAAAAATCACCAAACCAACAATGGAGCAGCTGCCGCTTTTGCAAAAACTAAAACAATAAAATTATCAACACGTATAGTATTCGCGCATATATACATGAAATTTTACATATATGTTATGGAAGCATGCCCACATTCATACACATCAGGATAGCACTGAGTTGTAGTTGGAGGGGTTAAACTTCTCTTCGCTTACTGGTTACTTAAAATTGAGAACTTGAACTAAATTGCATACGATAACATATGTTTACCGAACTTGAGCTCCGTAAGTCTTATAAGTTGGCGGATTGCACAGGCCTGCGATGGTTTTCTTCTTCTTCTTGTTTGGCGCTGTAACCGCCTTAAGCGATTTTGGCCGAGCCTTACAAAGCGTGCAAACTGATGCCAATTAGAAATGCCAAATGAAGCCAAGTCCTTTTCCACCTGGTCTTTCCAACGCAGAGGAGGCCTCCCTCTTCCCCTGCTACCACCCGCGGGTTTCGAGTCGAATGCTTTCAGGGCTGGAGCGTCTGTGTCCATTCGAACGGCATGACCCAATGATCTCCCTCTTAAAAAACTAATTAGCAATTTGTGTACTAAGCCACAAAAAAAAATAATAAAAAAATTACTTCACGTAAATTTTGCCAGAAAATGACTTTTTTTCGTTTTTCTTAGTATTACCGCTTATTACTAGCGTTAACTTCGAATTTCCATAAGTATGAAAAGAATTAGTTAGCGGAGCCACTGCATCTTAGTTCGCCAATTTATTAAACTATGTCTGTATAGTTGTTTAGCTCATACAGCTCATTGTTCCATCGTTTGCGGTATTCGCCGTCACCAACGCACGAAGGCCCGTAGGTTAGGTTAGGTTATATTGGCTGCTTCCATCCCGTACAGGAAAATGTTACATTTAGGCCACCGTGGGCCCGTTGTAATGCCATATTAGAGACTCCTTACGTCCCTCCTCAAGACTATCTAATTTTAATGAACATTTCTTTCAGTGTTTAGCTGATCTAGACTCTGTGGACATCCGCGACCTTCAACGATATGTTAGGATTACAAGATGGTTCTATCATAAGGTAAACTAAGGGACTGCTGTGACAACTTCCAAAATGTCACCGTGATTGACTGTGACAAAGGAACAGTCGTAATGATCTTTTTCTAGTAGAAGTGCGCCTGTCACAACCGCAGTAACAGTCACTGTCACTGCTCACGAACTATGACTGTGACAAAGTAGCTGTCCCAATTACTTATGAAGAAACTGCGACCAGTGATATTAAATTTAAGGAGATTTCTTTATTACGCCAAGTTACTTAAGATAAATATTCCGCTGATACTCCTTATTTCAACTAAATTTGTATTCGAAGCGATATTTGATATTTGAATTTCACACCACTAGAATCGAATCTGAATACCCAAATAAGCTACGAAAATAATCAGTGATCCCAAATAAATTAGTAAGGTCCTTAGTTCACTTGGTAAAAGATTACTGTTCTGCAAAACATTTTTTGCAGTCACAGTCACAAATAACGTTGTTCCTCAAAAGTCACGAGATCGCCCATCTCTATGAAATGCACAAAGTTGTAGATACTGGCTGAATCCAGTTCAGCCAACCAGTCAAAAGAATAGTGGAAGAACGAGCGTCGACGAGCCCTCGCCAAAACGGGACAGGGCATTGGTAATGCTCTACGCTTTCGATTTCCTCCTCTTCACGGCAGCTACGACAGTAGTCGTTTGACTGCAAACCGATTCTAGCAGCGTGGTTTCCCATTAGTTAGTGCCCGGTGATAACTCCACTTACACGTTGTAGCAGTGCTCGCTCCAAGCTGAGAATAGGACAAGATCTACGCTAACCAACTTGGGTCAGATATGCCTTGCAGTGAATTATCGAAACATGCTACGCAGCGATTGCAGTAAAACAATTACACAGTCTTTTCGCCCACATTTTACTAAACATAGGCAATAAAATGCCTCACTGCCATAGCGTGGCCCAGGCGCACTAATTTTTTCATCTGATACACAATTTTTTTGTTTGCAAATTATTAAAAAATAATTTGGTTTCATGTTTATCTCAACTTTTCTTTCGACACACCATTAGGCGCATAATACTTACACATACATACATACACACATGTGTACACAAAAAAAAATGGATTTTTGGTTTTTCGAGACATATGCATACATATACAACTAACAACACATAAACAAAACATACTTTGGTACTCTGGTAATTTACAAACATCACAAATACTACAAATGCGTAGATGTTCAGGAGCATAGCAAACGAGAAAACAAAAGTCCAAACAAACAATCCGCCTCATCATTCAAACTTTTTATAATTAAGTCAATTAAAAACACTTGAGTTCAAAAACTATTGACATTTATGGGAGTTGGCACAAAAAGTTTTCTAGCATTGAGTTCTTAACGCACTTGCTAGCTACATGGCTTGGTTGAATGATAGAACAAACTTAAATGTCAAGCAGCTGTAGAGTTTCATTAAAGATTGCCTTGTTTTTACCTATTCTATGGCTTTTTAAAATATACGTTTTTATTTATTGCCTTCCCTGCTACACAGCTCACTTTACACTACTAACTTTGCTTTCGGATTTTACACCATACCATTACATTTAAAATATACGAGTACATATCCTGCCCCTACTCCCTTCTCACTTCCACTTTTGTCAAACATTATGTACAAAAATTATACTAGCATTCTCACTTATTTGACAGTTGACTGAAAAGAGTAGATTGGTTTCAACTTTGCCATTCGCTGTACTTGCATTTATGTTTGTACATTAGGGTGGCCCAAAAAAAAGTTCAAAATGTTAAGCTCTCACCCCAGGATTTTTCTAAATGGAACAAAAAATACCCGTATTTATTTGATATCTAGAACTGCCTCAATGACCATGAAGTTGTCCATGTATTTTATATGGGGAAAACACTTTTTCGTAGAAATGGTATAGAATCCTTGAAGTCAATATTTTTCAATCGACAAACTCAGTTTCTCTTCAAAAGGCTTCAGGGAATAAAACAATATTGTTTATTTAACCAGTTTTTAAATATTGACTATTTTTATGGGCCCCTACCCAAAAAACGCAAGTGGGAACCCATTAAAAAGGGGTTAATATAAAAAAATAGTTAAATAAACAATTGGGCATTATTTTTCGAGGTCTCTTGAACAGAAACAGAGTTTTTCGATTGAAAAATATTTATTTTGAAGGATTCTATACCATTTTTATGAAAACGTATTATTTCTTCATATAAAATATATGAAAAACTTCATGGGCTTTGAGGCAGTTCTATATATAATTTTTTTTAAACAAAAAATACGGTTTTTTTTACAGAGAGCTTAACATTTAACACTTTTTTCCTGCATGTATTCCTTGACCACCCTAATGTACGGACGTGTGTACACAAAAACACCCACAATTTCTAGAGCACTTGTTTTACTTCTGCTCCTGCTGTCGCTGCGGCTTTCTTTACTCATTTGGGCATTAGAAACTTTTTGGCACAACAACAAAAAATTACTTTTAATTAACTTAAATATTGTGCAAAGCAGCAAATGTAATTAGTAAAAGCAGCGTCGTAAGAATAAAATTGCACTTAGGTAGGTAGGAGGAAGCCGAAGCACAGTGGTGCATGACATTTGAGCAACTCCGGCGAAATGTGTATGGAATAATAAAAGCCAGAGAGGTAGAAAAACTTTTCTTATTAATTTAATGACTATAAAATACTGTTTAATGAAATCAATAAGTGGAAATGAAATTTAGTACAATAGCTAATAAATTATGGACATGGAAAAGAGCAAACGAAATTGAATAGTCGACAAGTAAGAAGTTAATAGGAAAACTGAAAACTTGATCTCAAGAATGGAAAGTGGGGGATTTGTTTAAAGCATGCTAAGGTAATTAATAGATAATGAATAGCTTACAAAAAATAAAAAATTTTACACATACAACTGTCAAATACTTTCGTAATAATGAACATCAACCCAACAGGTATTTCTATAAGTGCTTTTAAAAGTAACTTAAAGTAATCTTGCTATACTAAGTGTTAAATAAGCGTTTTTAGTAATAATTTTTTTTTAAGTTTTTGCAAATAAATTTATATGAGTGTTAAGAGCGAATGTTTATAAATCACTTAACTTTAAACATGAAACGCAAGTGTTTACGACAAAACCAAGAAAAAATACTTTCTTTTAAGTATTTATTATAAATTTATATTCATACGCTTATAACCAAGGTGCCGTTTCGATTATATTACGCCTTTTTCCAAGCGTTTCATAAAACAAAAACCAGCGTTTTGTAAGCTTAATGTTTATTTTAGTAGACTTTTAAAAAACCTACCTTAAGTTTATTTTGCTTGTTGGGAATATCTACCTCAGTTTATTTATACCTTGTGTGATGGCTTCAGCTTCCAGACTAAAATAAATTTCCCTTTTTTTGTATAATACTTTTCAATCACAACGCCATCATCAATAAAGACCAACTACAGGTAAATCATACATATTGCTAGTTAAGTAGGAGAGGTGCGCATATAAATATAAAGGAAAAACGGTTTTTTGATATGCGAACACATCCTCTTTTTAACTTTGACTTATTAGCCGTGATTATGAAGATAGCTTTCCTTTGAAAGCATACCTAATCCTAGCAAAAACTGCATAGAAGCAGTTACTAATCCTCTTTTAAGAAGAAATAGCATATAGGGTTATCATGTAGGCTGGTCACTACTAAGTGGCTTCACCGTGAAAATTACAAGACAGAAATGCTGCATACCTGCTGCAAGTCTAGATGCCTTGCAGTCTTCATTGAGTAAAATATTGACCAGATTTCTCAACGCGGAAACTGGCTGCTGACCACAAAGTTCTAGGAATTTAACCATATGATCATAGTAGTCATGTGTCTAATTCCTATGTAGTCCTGTATGACTCTGCACCGAGAGTAAAGTAAGGCTATTTTGTCCGGAAAAATATTTAATAGAGCTATAACTTGCATTTTCCTGTGTGTACAATAAGCAGAATATAGTTTAAAAAAACTAAAAAGCATGCTTGTAGCAACTGCCAGAAGAGAGTTACAAACAAACAAGCAAACAAACATACAAGTGAAACTAATATAAGCGTGTTAACAAGAACCAACGATAAAAGATCACACGCTCTTCTTGGCATGCGCTTTCCCTATTCTTCCGCCCTAGAACTTGAGTGGAAACCTAGAGTAATCACATCATTCCCGTTGAATTACAGGCTGGCAAAAAACAATTTTACCCGGCCATGGGTCCCAGGCGTCCGGCTCTTTCGACAAGTTTAAAGCTCCTCTGGTGAACGTTATCAGAGTTGCCACCATTGGTGGATGCTATGAGTAACATTTTTGCTCTATCATATGTTCAAGAGATGTGGAAAAAAACGGGAGTAATCTTTATGCCCAATATTGGCTAGATACACTACTCGCGCGAAATCCTTCAGGCCAATAGGTCTTACCTCCGTTGTGCTAAAAGCAATGGAGAATATTACAGATAGTAAAATGAGGGTGAGGTTTCAAATAAGGAAGGAAGGTCCACGGACACTGTGGAGAAAGAGTGGCGAATTCATACAAGCTGGTAGCGGTAGTGCAAATAAAACAATCCCATGTATTTTGTTTGTGTTATTTTACGGGTGGAATGTCAAGTCTGTGTATTTTGTTTTTTCTTTTTAAAAGTGCGCTGTCAAATCAGTAAAAGCAAAATCTAAATACATGCAAGGCCAATGAAAAAAGAAGAAATCAATCATCTTATAACACCGCCTTGTATAAATTCGCATTGAACAGTGCTTTATGCTTTCTTTGATATAGAAAGAACCTTTCACAATACACCGCATGAAGGCGTTTGTCAGGCACTACAGAAATGAAACGAGCAGTCAACTAAGGCTTCCTAGATAGCAGTCGTTCTTCTAACAAGGATCGTTGAAACTGAAATAGTGTTTCAGTTGAAAACATTAGAGGGATGCACATATGAGGAGAACTTTACAGTGCGCACTTGTCCGCTAGCAGCGCTGGAGGTAGTTCTAGAGACCCTACAAGTAACCGTAGAAGAGACGATAAAACGAACTCTATTTAAATTATCTAGAGACGATTTTGGCAGAGGTATGGTTATATCATCCAGGAATATGGGGAAATTATTTAGGCTCCCAGCAGCTACAAGCCCTACCACCCAGAGATGCTATCCTGCGAATAATAGTATTTGAGAAAAAGTTTAGCATTCAATTGAGCACCAAAGCAGCATGAAGTGCATGAATTTTGTAAAGACATTCCAAGTTTAGTAACCTGTGTACCAGCAGGCGGCTCACAAAACTCTTAGAATATTGGAGGAGGCGTCAGGGCAGAAGTTTATGCCCTTGGTCTGTGTTCTGAGAAAAAATTGGGTAGGAACTATAACAATAAATAAGATAATTGTCACTCTCAGTGATAGGCAGGAAGCCCTCATGGCGCTCCCCTCTTTCGAAGTGACATCATCGCTAGGCTTCCAGTGCACAGAGAAAATAAATTCCCTTGCAAATCGCCATATCATCCATGTTTTACGGGTAACATCCCAACAGGAAATTGAGGGAAATAAGATAGCGGGCAGACTAGCCATGGAAACGATAAGAGAAGCGATTAAAAATGAAAGAATAGAAAAAAAGAACAACACAATAGCTTAAAGAGATTCCAACTTAGTATCAATTCATCAAAGTATTAATTAAGAATCTTACAGGACACTGTAGTCTGAGGGATCGCTTGCAGAAACTAGGTATCTGGTCAGTTGATATTTGCCACTGCTATGACTCGACCAAAGGGTAGGGCTGGGTAACTCGGCACTGAGCGGAGTTATCAGTCTGACTCCCAGCAGTATGCCGCTCGCTCAGACTCACTTCTTAAAAAAAAATATGGCTCAGTAACTCAATAAATATTCGCCACATAGTCGGCACGCAGAGTAAAGAATGAAAATAGAGAAGAGAAAATAGCGAACCAAGTGAATAGTTTTCAAAATTTACAATTCGTTCAAGTTTTTCCGAGAATACCAACTCAATACTTTTTAAGGGCTCTACAGTATAAACCAGCACTACAGCGCTCATCAGCTCTAAAGCGCTCATCAGCTCTACAGCGCATACCATCTCTTTACCTCTTAACAGCTCTAGAGTGTAAACCAGCTCAACAGCTTACCAGTGCTCAAAAGCTTTATAGCGATAGCTAACAGCTCTCTGTTGTCTCGACAGCAGGGTTGCCAGCTCCCTATTGCCATAGCTGAATTGTGCCACCTCACTGAGCTGACTCATTAAGCTCATGAGTCATTGAGTCAACTCACAAAAACTTCCTTGGCTCCCAACCTTACCAAAGAGACACATTTACACATTGTACTTTTTGGGCGCTTTCGGTTTAACATAGGTATTGTGAAAGGCAGTGCACATAATATTCTTCACCCGCGAATTTATTAAAGTTAAATATTATATGAATACGATTATTATTATTTTTATCATAAAGCATTACAGCACATATGAAATTGCATATCAACTCCAAAAATTGAAAAAACTGAGCTCTTCTTCCACATGAATCAATATTCAGTAGTTATGAATGCAAACCATATGAATTTCCACATCACTAAACTTCCACAGAACCTTAGATAAAAAATTTGTAGTGGCATTAAAAAAAGGAATTTTAAAAATAAAATGTATAAGTATACACATTTTAATTGCCACATTTATTTGTTTCATGTACACAAATTAATCGCTATTTTAATACGCTTTTATGCAACTTAAGTAAATATGTTTACTTTAAGCTAAATGTATTCGCCTTCCACACAAAAACACTTGTCCCATAAATAGAGCAAAAAATAGAGCTAAACGATGCACTTAGTAAGCATGAACTGGTGTGCATAAATATTTAAGAGTATACATTAGGGTGATCCAAAAAAAATTAAGTCGGAATTTTATGCTCTATTGGAGAAAAACAATTTTTCGTAGACATGGTATCAAAACCTTGAATATCAATATTTTTCAATCGGCAAACTCTGTTTCTCTTCGAGAGACTTCGAAGATAAATATCCAATTGTTTCTTTAACTATTTTTAGTACTAACTTTTTTATGGGCCCCCCAGAAACTCCAACCCCCTAAAAAATGGTTAAATAAACAATTGGATATTGTTCTTTAAAGTTTTCTGAAGAGAAACAGAGTTTGCCGATTGAAAAATGTTAATTTTCAAGAATTCTATACCATTTTTATGAATTTTTTTTCATTTAAAATACATAGGAACTTTGCGAGCGTTTTTGGCGGCTCTAAACATTTTGGATTTAAAAAACAGGTGTATATTTTTTTCGATGTTGAACAATCCTAGGGGGTGAGCGTATTAAAATTCCGACTTGATATTTTTCCCATGCATTTTTGGACAGCCCTAATTTACATCCATGTATGTCACATGCTAAGTTATGTTAATTACACGATTTATGGTAAAATGCACTTAAAAAATCGTTTAAATTGTATTATTAAAATAAATGAATTTAAATGAATACCAAAATACTACTAGCAAAAAACGTCCGATTACACCTGCTGTGCTTCATAATTAAAATTCATAGCTATTATAAAAACCATATAAAAATGACATTTAAAAAGGTAAATTTATAGCCAACAACAAATCAAAAACAATGCGAAGCCTTGCTTTACATGACGATTTGCATTTATGTAATTTATATAAAACATAATTTCCGCTTGTCATTTTAATGAGAAATGTGTTTGTTATTTAAAGCTTTTTTCTTCGCTTATTTTTATGCTGAAAAACACACAGTAGGAAGTACAAAACATTTTCAATTTTACAAATTAAATTTACAGATTAAAGCTTGCTGAAGATGTGTACATAACCGCAAAACCACACAATAGTACTGCCTATATACATATATTTGTATGAATGTAAATATGTTATGAAACAGGCAATATTTGTATTTATCTCATGCATTCGCAAGATGTGAATGTAATTTAAGGTAAATATATTTATTTTTTCTTGGTATTTGCACAAAACGTAGGCGTTCCTGCAATCACAGAGATAAATTGACTTGCAAATACACATAAATAAAGAATCCAAATATTTGCTTTGTCATAGAGTAAAAAAAATTGCATCAAGCCGTATTAATTCGTCAGAGACTACATGCAACAACAAACCTGAATGTTAAAGAATTATAAAACTTTTTTTGGAAGACCCATTAACCAAAATTATAAGCTTTTCGAAACTCAGAAATTTCGTAGCTAACGCTGAATCGGAAGTGACGTCATCGACTCGAAAAATTATACAAAGTGACCCGAATACTTTTTTCCAAAGCTAAAATAAAAGACAAAGTTCTTCTAATATTTTTTGAGTAGAAAATAACCCATAATTTTGACCTCATATTTTCTAGGCAATCACAAAAGACAAAGTTCTCAAAAGTCCCGAAAACATCCCGAAATGACCAATAAAAACTCGAAAACTACCTAAAAATTTCAAAAAAAATCCCAGATGTTTCCTAAAAACATAGTCGTGAAACATCGCGAAAGTTCCCGAAAAAATTTAAAATGTTCCCGAGAAAGTAGCAAAAGGTTCCTAAAACAATAAACTCCGAAAGCTTTCAGAAAGATTTCGAAAAGTAGAACACGGTTTACCTAAAAAGGTCACGAAAAATCCCAAAAGTTTGCCGAAATAATTCCAAAAGACTACCGAAAGATCTAGAAAACAAGTAAGGAGAGGCTGTCTTCGGCTGTGCCGAAGGCTTTATACCTTTCATGAACACGCGCAAATGAATGTAAATAGTAACTACTGAAAAACTGATTTTAATTTGCTTGCTGGCTTGAGTCTGCTGGGTATGCTAGTAATA
>JAPVRG010244265.1:0-10078 GCA_029783565.1 Rhagoletis cerasi
ATGTACATAAATACAACGAAGAGAACAAAAGCCGGCATTACTTAAGAACATTTCACGAAAAAAAAGTCACATAATTGATGGGCAAGCAAGTATTAATTTCAAATCAGCGAATTTATCAAAGTAACGATATGCTAAGTCAGCGAATTAAGTTTTGTGAATTAAGCAAAAAAAAATTTTAAATAAGTTGTCAGACGGCTACACAATTGAAAAAGTGAATAGTTGCGCAGAAAAGTAAGGGAATGTTGGGTATGATTTGGATATTACGGGAAATTGTTTTTAGAAAAAAATTACAATTTTTGTGCTTCCTTTTCTCAATTTTTTAATAAACCAGACGCATAAGAAAACGAAATAATTTTTTCTGTCATAAGTAGTTATCATGGTCTACCGAGCTGTTAATATTTTTATGACAAAATAAGAGCTTTCGTCAATGTGCTTCATATAAATTCTAGAATAAATTAAAGAGACATGTTGGTATGCATTAACTCCTTCTTTGATGAAATAAAACTAAAATGTCACACTTCGTACCATCTTTTGACATGCGATTATCTTCGTATGTATACATATATACATATACATATATATATTTATGGTATGCGCACCTGAGCTGACAACTTAATTTTGTGGTTTGTGGCGTCTGTTCTTATCAAATATTTTTCGTGGAATAAAATAGCCTTTTGTCTACTCACTGTAAAATGACAAATTTTTTTTTTTTGATAGTAGCCAAAGTTATGAGGAAATTATATTAAATTTTATTTTTAGAAATATATGTAATTTTTGAAACTGGCAAGATCATTTCATTAACCCTTTCATGAACTCAAATTTATGTATGCATGCAGCAAATGCCTTTAAATTGTACTCGTTTAATAATATTGATACATCTCAAAGAAAAAAATGGTACTTGGTATTAATCGATAATTGCAGATATCGACAATGAAACCGATAAAATTATCGATAACATCGCCGATAATTTCAGAAAATGTATGCACAGATGATGAGTTCGATAAATAAGTAGTAACAAATCAATATATCGATAATGAAAAAAAATATCGATAACAATATCGAAAATATTAAAAATTGCCATTCCGATGAAATTTACAAAATTAGGAAAAATAACCGAGGAAAATTTGAAATATTATTTCCTAGCCGTTTTCGGGGCAGTACGAGGATTTCCCTTTCATCCAAATATTTTGAGTACGAATAACGTGATATTATAAAATACATTTCAAAGTTTAAAAGCACTTCAAAATCATATTCCAATTTGCTTAAGAATAATCTCTTTTTTTTTTTTAAATAATCCTAAACAAATTCCGTGGCCGTTCCTCGACTGGCACGCCCTTTTTAGTTTCATATTCCTTCATCTCGAATAAAGCTCATTCCCGGCAATTGCCTTCTTGGCTTTTCCTAAGGCTCAAAAGTTATTTCATATATTTCATTTATATAGTTTAGAGCTTCCGACTACAAGCATCCATCTTCAAACTTTCTATATAGATTAGCTTTATGAATAACCTAAGGTGGCTCGATGTCTACCGAGTTCGAACTTTGAGCGCGATTTTAATGTTTTCTTCCTAAGCAAATCCAGTTGGGGAGAGTCATTCCTCCTCGTAAAGCTATACATTTGTTAATAAAACTTACCTTTGGAGACCCCAGCCTCAGCGATTACTTCAGATGATTGGCGAAGTGAAAGACATTCTGGCCAGGGTGTCTATTCTGTATTGCGATTCGA
The DNA here is from genome assembly GCA_029783565.1 of Rhagoletis cerasi. Lineage (NCBI taxonomy): Eukaryota > Metazoa > Arthropoda > Insecta > Diptera > Tephritidae > Rhagoletis > Rhagoletis cerasi. The sequence continues at coordinate 1,724 of JAPVRG010244265.1, forward strand.
AAGGAAAATCATTCGGATTCGAATACTTGGCCTTCTGAATTTGTATAAGTCCTTGTCGCCTTTCGAATCGCATTGAGTTATAGACCGAAGTTCTTTTAATTGAATTTGCCATGTCTGGATGAAAAACGATTTACTTGATGAAGAGGTAACAACATTACTAAATCTCTGTGTTAGAAGACCGGTAACCAAATATTCAAACATAGATATTAGTTGCAATCAGAGAAAAATTTTTGTTAACTTTTAAATTTTATTATTTTGAGCAGGAAATACTGATACCACCGAAAGGTACTAAAAAATCCCGCAAAGTTCCGAAAAGTTTCCAAAAATCCCAAAAGTTACCGAAGAATGTCGAAAAGTGCTAAACAAGTCCCACAAGTTCCGAAATGTTTTGAAAAGTTTCCAAAAATGCCGAAAGATTCCGAAAAATTCCCGAAATATAAAATCCGAAGAATCCTCAAAAGTGCCGATAGATCTCAAAAACTTCAAAAAATATCCTGAAAAGTAAAACAAGAAAATTCTGAAAAGTTCCGAAATACATATGGTCGATTCTACGGGAAATTAAAGTTTTTGTAACAAAATTATCTGATAAATAAGTTCTTGCGCAGAGTGCTGAAACCAAAATAAATCAGCGTTTCTGTGCACAAATTTGTTTAACAGTTCAAGTGGTCTTAAAATTGTAAGACTAAAAAATGTACTGGCAACGTTACAAGAACTTCAATTTCCTGTAGAATTGGTGATATTCCTAAGACAAAAGGATGCCGAAAATACCGATGAAATTCCCGAAAAGTAAGAATCTTGAAAAGCATTTAATTTTATTATTTATACCAAAAAAATAAAGGAAAAAATTACTAATTATTCTCTTCTCAAACAAATATTTGATCTGCCTTAAAATTCTGTATTTTTTGCTCAAAATAATCAAAGTCAAGGTTGAGGAAGATTCTAATGGTATCTCCGTAATATCGGTACGGCAAATATTTCACTGTCATTTTGGTTTCAAAATCTAAATATTAATTTTTATGCCAAAAAAAAAGACAACCGACTTCATTGCTCATATAAAAATGTAGCATTGCCGTTAGTCTCTTTATGAGTCGATGATCAGAACTAAACCAAGTACCTACCACCTTTCCACGTAGTCCAAAGTTATTCGGTAAAATAGATAACAAAAATTTTCCGACGAATTGATAACCTCCTCCTTTTTTCGAAGTCGGATAAAAATAACTTTCATTTACAATCTTGGCTTACCTTACTCCATCATTTAATACTAACTAATCTAAACTAATCTAACTAAACTTGGTGGAACCTAGATTGGATACCTAGTTCAAGCAACATGTAACGGGTAGCAAGATTTCCGCAAAAAAAACTCAGCTGTAATCCGGAGATGGCGCCACGTGTTCTAGATGACTTGCGGCCAAAATGTGAGTGCGTCATTTTTTTCACCATGCGGTAGCATTTCCTACGATAGCCGCTCACTTTTACGAATAAAACTAAGTACTTCCTCTTAGCCATGGAAAAACGTTAATGTTTTCTCAGACCAATTGATATTCAAATTGCGTTTTGAATTTATGCCTTCTGCGATCGATGCAAGTTAACGCCCGAGCTAAGGTCGCCGCACACTTGGCACCAAGCCAAGCCAAGCAACGTCATAGTAATGTTTTTGTCACAAACTTTATAATGGGTAGTTTCTAAAGCGAACTGCTATATATGGACGTTTGTTTGTGTGAGTGTAACTAGGCTTGTATGAATTTCTAAATTGTCCAAACAACCCAATTTGCCAAACGTCTTCGTATTGAAGTCGTTTCGTTTCCGACTCGTTCTGGTGAACAATTTGTTCGCCGGCAACGGTTGCCAACGACTCGCTGGCGAACTCGCCAGCGGATGAAAAGCACAGTTTGCCGGCGGGTCGCAAAAACGACTCGCTGGCGGGTCGCGAAAACCATGTACCAGCGAACTGCAAAGCGATGCTAAAAATGTATGCAGTACTGCAAAATTAAAAGTAAACTTATTAATTTTTTACTTTATATTCAAAAATATTTTAATTTAAATCATTTAACTCTTTTTTGTTATTAAATTTTTTCAATGTGCATACATATTAATTAAAAATAAAAAATAAGGGCAATACTCATATACATGTATAAAATGTAAACTTAAACTTTAATACATTGCATTAATACTACACCTCGTGTCAAAAAATAAACGCTCAGCGTATTGACAAGTTTTAACAATTTATTTTTTTAAATTTAATTTTCGTAATTTTTTTTTATTTGTCCCTAGGGCCAGTGTTTCAATTTCCTATGGGGTAGTTTAAGGAGCTTTTCGACCGGTTAAATAAAAAGCAAACAATGTTTCTTTTTCCTCCTACGCGTTTCGATGTTTTTCACATCGTCCTCAGGGAGTTAGGTGTTTATTGAAAACAAAACATAAAAAACAAACAATAAGGCACACATGTAATTTTTGTAATATTTTTTTCAGTATCCACAGGGTTTTCCATATAAAATTTTTTTGCTCACTTTTTTATACGGTTAACTCCATATTTATAACCATGTACATTAGACCGCTTTTCAAAACCACTTCATATAAGGGGGTGTACGGCGAACTTTTTTTTTGTCTATAAGGCGAGACGCTCCCATTTTTTATGGAGCACATGGGGTCAATGAACCCCCTCTTCGAGACAAAAACATTGATGTATACCATTTTAAAATCCGATTATAAATGCCGAAGATATGAATAAAAATGTAATTGGGCGACTACTAGGGTTGTCCAAAAAAAAATAATTTTATTATTTTTTTAAATGCTTTTCAAAAACACTTCATATCAGGGGCTGTACGGCGAACTTGTTTTATTTCGCCTGTAAGGCGAGACGCTCTAATGTACATCAAAGTTTCAAGGTTTCTATAAAATTTATAAAAAATCACAAAATCATACCAAGTTTTCATAAAAAATTAAAATTTTGTAAACAGAATTTTTAGAAAACTTGTGTGCGTGCAATTAAATGCCCATATAAAAAACATTTCATACCCACAAATTTTCTAAACACTGATAAAAAAATTTTAGATTTTTATTAAAACTCGTTAAGATTTGCTGAATATTTTTAAATTTTTTTTAGAAACTTTGAAACTTCCATTGACATAAATATGGATATAGGGTGAACTGTCTTTTTAGAAAAAAAAAAATTGAACGAAAAAATTAATTAATTATTTTCATGTGAATATTATATGGCTTCATTTTGTGAGCACAGTGCTACATTAAATGTGCATTCCATATTTTATCATAATAGCAAATGGTCATACTAAAAACGGTTTACTATGCAGATGAAAGACTTATTTATGCTTACATATCTAAAAATATGGGCGTGCAACTGATCCAAAGCAGACCATATATTGGCACTACCAAAAAACTTGCCGGTTCCATTCGTGAGAAAAATCGAAGTCAGACCGACTTTGAGTTTTGTATTAAAAAAAAAACGACTTCGATTTGACGTCGTTTCGAGTTCACCCGGACGACTTCACCAGACCGACGTCGAAACGAGTTCGATTCGAAGTTGTCCTCGTTCTGTGGCAGATGGGGAATCTATAAGTACTATGTATGTATTGTACTTGGGCGGCTTTAAAAATCGATCGATTATATTCGTGCTTGCGTTATATTTCACAGCGGCTTAAGCGAATATGGTGGGCTGTCAAATTAAAATATATGTATCTCCAATTAAGCCAAAAGGTAGCAACAAAGCTGCGTTAATCCTGCGCATAAAACCACAATCGCAACTTCTAAATGCAAATATGAATTAAATATTGAGCTTTTATTTGTAAACAATCGATCATGTGAGCGCGTATGTGTGCGAGTTGTTTTATTACAATTTTTTTTTATTGAGTAAAATAATAAATGCTTTGGCGTTGAACTTGGTTTGGCGGATTTCGCTAGTGACACTATGTAGATTTTCTTTTCATTTTTATATTTTTTTGATTCTAAATTTTTAGTTTTTATTTGCTTTGCTTTTGTTTTTGTTTGCTAAGTAAGCAAACACACTGGGTGCGTGTTGAATTTAAATTTATGAGCAACATAAATTTGAGCACTACTAATTAAGCACTAATAATGCATGCAAGACAAGTGTTTGCACAACAAACAAACAAAAATAAAAAATAAAAATAATAACAATAATAACAATAAAATAAAATGAATTATCAACTTGTAATACATATGTAATTGCAACCATATACAAACAAACATACGTCTACATACATACATACATATGAATGCACCTGTAATCAAATTGCATTGCTCAAGCAATGATATCAGCCTAGCGTCGTTTGCCGCCAACAAACACAGCCTAGGTGGCGCAGGCCAAGCTAACAACAAACTGGGGCAATCTTATCGAAGTTTTAAGTTAAATTGACACTCGAAATGTATGCAATACGCTGTGATTAAGTGAGTTTTGTTGTGTTAAATTGTTGTTGTTGTGATTTATGCGCCTTGTTGGCCTGAGAGAATGGACTAGCAGCGCATGGTCAGCGAAATGTTATGATGTAATATTGCGTCATCGATTGATTAAGTTCTTGTTGCCTTATAAATAAGGCAAAAAAAAAATCGGAGCAGTCCACAGTGGGCCAGAACCTCTTCAATGGTGGCGAAAATATGAAGCCATTAATCGATTTTCGTGATACTTCGTACAAAGGAGTTTTCGCGTACGCTGATTACGAATCGGAAGTCAGATTTTGGAGAATTCAAAATCGCGGAACCAATATGGCGTATGACTTAAAAAAAATTATGAAATTTTTATGAAACAGTCTGCAGGGGGGTTTTTGGGGTAGCTGATTACGAATCTGAAGTTAGTTTTTTGGAAGATCTAAAATTTCGCATCCAATATGGCGTTCGACTTAAAAAAAATTTGATTTTTATGTAGGGTGATTTTCGGGGTAGCTGAATACGAATCTGGGGGTCTACTCTGTATTGCGATTCGATAGCCAATGCGATTCGAAAGGCAACACGGACTTATACAAATTCATAGTGTTCAGTATCCGAATCCGAATGATTTGACTTTCGAATCACAATACAGAGCAGACCCCCTGAAGTTAGTTTTGGAATACTAGAAATGGCGGATCCAATATGGCGGTCGACTTTAAAAAAAAAATATTAAATTTTTATGAAACTGCCTGTAGGGCGATTTTCGGGGTAGCTGATTACGAATCTGAAGTTAATAAAATAACAGATCAAATATGGCGGACGAATTAAAAAAAAAATTATTAGATGTTTAGGGAAACGCCACTGCAACCTTCACGTGATGAACTTTGGATACTACATTTGTCGAAGGTTAACTGCAGGCATTGCAGTAAAAATAAAAACCGATTTCAGGGGGGTCTACTTTGTATTGCGATTCGAAAGGCAAATCATTCGGATTCAGACACTTGACACTATAAACTTGTATTAGTCCGTTTCGCCTTTCGAATCGCATTGGCTTTTGAACCGCAATACAGAGTACACCCCCAGATTTTTAATTACCAATCTTTAATTCGTTCGCCATGTTGGATCGTTATTTTAAATTTCCAAAAACTATTTTCGGATCGTTATAAACGAGTTTAAAAACTGCCTTATAAGTACTAGGTTTTATAAATTTTTTATAATTTTTTTTAATACGCGCGCCATATTGGATCCATTATTTTGTATTTTTGAAAAAATGGAAGTTAATGGCTATTTAGTAGAATGTCGGGTGCCAAAAATTCTTAGAATTTTAAGTTGTATATAATTTCTTGTAAGCGTAGCATTCTTTTAAAGAAAAACAATGGATACAACTACCTTTACAATTCAAATAATATGATAATTTCTACAAAGAGGCGGAGCGTGATTTCCAAAGATCTTCAAAGTTTGAATATCTGCCAGCAATGAAATATTTAATCAATTTATTTGAAACTTGGGCCTAGCGTGCCTTTATTTATATATAATTAGATATTATAGTTCATTCACACTTTATCTCGGTCGGTTATCGCCACTTTTGAGGAGCTCTGGCCCATAGTGCAGTCGTGTAAGGCTTTGAACTAAAATAACCTTCTATTAAAGTACCTCCATTGAATTGCTTTCAAGTTAATCCAAATAACGCAGCAACGCTGGTCACGGCTAAGGACTGTTCAAAGTTTCTTGAGGAGCTTAAATTTCCATTGCAATAAACAAAGAGCTTTCGACAAAATCAGCTTCAATCAGTAGGCTTCTTCAGTAAAGACGTCTATCGACATGATTATGAAATGCAACTGAGTAAGCTGTAATCACTAACGTGTAGAAATCTGAAATATCGTTCATTGAACTGCGTGAAACAGAGATACCTTTCTGTGGGCATTGGTTGTGGTGTTACTTCTTCCGACTGCAGCAAGCTAACATAGGTCATGGGCGGCCCACGAGCACGAAGTAAAAAGTATATTTAAAATAAATAGTATGTACAGTAGACCGTACCACCTTACGAGCAAACAAAAAAGAGTACGCCGTACACCCCTGAGTCTGGAGTATATTTCCAAGACGATTTCGAAATTTTATTTTTTTATTTATTTTTGGTCGAATCTAGTGGTCGGCTATAAACACATTTTTTTAAAATATTTCTACTGGAATAATCAAAGTAGTTCCTTAGCAAAAGTTTAATGATTTTTGGTGAGCTTTAATTTACTCACAACGTTTGGCCAAAAAATTTCTTTTCGAAACGGCCTTGCAAAATACTTGAATAGATTCGGAAGGAGTACGGCGAGCTTTTTTCTGGTACGTACTAATGTACATACATACATAAGTATATGCAAACAATGATATACGAGTACAGAATGCCGATAGTATGAGATTTTCAAAGAAGCTCTCTTGGTTTGCTTATCAGTTGAGTAAAGATTACACATAAACTATGTATTTGAACGAATATTTACTTACAGCAAAACGGCATCACGAAGTCTGATTAACTTAAAAGAAGATGGAAAAGAACACAAATTTTTTTTTTTGCTGTTTAAACAGCCTTTAGCTAAGATCATTTAGGATGCAAGATCTCTCCGCAAAGGGAGTGTCAAATTTTAACCTCTAAAAATACACCGTTTTAACGCGTCCCGTTTGATCAAAATTTTTTCTTCCCAGCCACGGTGTTTTGTCAAGTTCTGACAGCACGCGCCAGTCTGATTTTTTGTGGACATATTGTACGACCCTCGTATGCCTCCATACATATAGATACTCTCATTAATATCGATTTTTATTATCGATTGTTTTTATTATGAATATTAAGTCATTTACTAGTTATATATTTGTTTTTTGATAAATTCAATGCTGACGAGTTAAAACGCACTGACATCCACATTCGTCATCTGTATGAGTATTTTAAAGATTATTTTGGTTGGTATGCGGCTATCTGTTTGTTGTTGATAGATTTAATAAAATTATCAAAGTTTTTAAAATAAATTCAGTTTATTTAATAAACATTTGTCTTTATTGATTGCATGCTGATACCGTTTGACAACGAAGCGAAAATAAAAATAAAGTAAATAAAAGGAAAGAATAAAACAAAACACTTTAAATTAAAATAAATACAATTTAAGTACGTAAAAATAATCTTTCTTTTCACAAAAATTTTTTTTTAAAAATTCTTAGTCCAAAAAATTAGATTTTCTCAAAAATATGTTTTTTGTGAAACACATAAAAAACAAAAAAAAAAAAAAATTAAAATATTAGTTCAAACTAAAAAGAATTTAAGAAATAGTTAAATAAAAAAATTAATTAAATTAAAAACAAAAATTAAATTAAAAAAAATACACCGTACCAGAGTAAATTTACTTTAAAAGAATAAAATATAAATAAAACAAACCAAATCATCGAAAACATCTAGGTTATTTGTAAAAAAAATGTTTTTCTTAAATAATTAAAAAAATATTGTTTCGCTTACAATTTTACTTTCTTTAAAATCTAGGTTGTTTGTAAAAAAAATGTTCTTCTTAAAATAATAAAAAAAAAATTATTTCGCTTACAATTAATTTTTCTTTCTTATCAATTTTAAAGGGGTTTTTTTTTAATATAACTGTTTTAATATACTTAAAAAATGTGAAATAATACACAAACTTAAAAAAATATAAAAACTTATTTGTTCATAAAAATTAATTCTTAAATGAATATTATATAAGACTGTTAGAAAAGTTTCTTGTTAAACAAAAATTTTTTTTAAATTTTTTATGGCAAGAATTATTTTTTATGAACAAATTGTTTTTTTTAAATTTTTGTTCGTTGTTATTTTATTTTAATTTTTTCAAGTAATAAAAAAATAAAATGAAAAAAAAAATAATAATAGTAAATAAAACAAAAAAAAAGAACAAAAAAAAAATAAAATACAAAATTGAATAAAAAAATATAAAATAAAAA
>JAPVRG010244295.1:0-10198 GCA_029783565.1 Rhagoletis cerasi
TATAAAAATTAAAAGAAAATTAATTTAAAAAAATAAATTGAAGAAAAAAGAAAATAAATAAAAAAGTTCCTCAAAATTAAATGAATCTAAAAAAATTTTTTAAAGAATAAAATCTTAAAGTTAAAAGGAAATTATATTAAAAAACGAAAAAAAAAAATTAAAAAAAATAGAAATAGCCTATTAGCTTTATTCATAAAATTTTTCATTAAAAAACGGCCTCAAGCTCAATAAAAATTTTTCAATATTTATTCATAAAAAATAAAATAGCTTAAAAAAGTTTTATAAATTTAAAAATTTTATGAAAACGTCAATTTATAAAGCTTTTTAAATTTTTTTTATTTTTTATGAATAAGGCCATAAGTTTATAAAAAATTAAATTGAATATAAAAAAATATCCATTTTTTAGACAAATCTCAAAATAAAAAGAAAATTATGTTGAAAAAAGAAAAAAATATATATTTAAAAAAAAAATGGAAAATGTGGAAAAGCAACAACAGTTTACATGGCGAACTTAGCGCAGTGCGTAGTCCACTGGCTTTGACAGCTGGGGTCGTTGGATCAAATCCCAGTGAAAGAAGTCTGATGAAGAGATATGGTGATCTCCGAAATAGCAGGTATAACTTCTACAAAAATGTAAATTGCTGTTTTTTCCACAAAAATTTTCATTAAAAACGGCCTCAAGCTCAATAAAAATTTTTGAATTAAAAAGAAAAAAAATGTAACTAAAAGAAAAGAAAAAATTCCCCTGCCCAAGGACTTGATCCTCGGATCTCTCGAACGGCTCTCAAGTGACACGCCAGTGCTTTGCAGACTCGGCCATTGCACTTTTGTAGCATTGCGAGCAAAATGATATTTAAGTGCTTTCTGTAACAAGAGCATTTCACACTAGTTGCGAATGATAGAGCTTTTTTTTCTAAAACTTTTATACCAGCATAACAAAAGACTTTCGAACTATCTTGCCATCTACTAACAAATGTGGTTTGGATTTCCGGGCAACGATGTAAATCAATTTGCCAATCGCTAACTGTGCGTTTAATTCGAGGTTTCCCCACAATGTTCAAGCAATTACCGACTAACGTCACAAGACAGATGTGACCAATTTTTCAGGATCTCAGCGATTTGCATGCTTTGTTGAAATACCAAGATGTTTCCAGAAAGAACGGAAAAAGAGCTCTTCCAGCAGAAATTACAAAAGAAAACCCGCAATCAACAAATCCGGGACTTAGAGGCTTGTAGCGTGGAATCTCGGCCCACCGCTTTTTATTTACGTTGACACTAACGCCATTACTCTTCGTAGATCACTCTTTATGGAGTAGCAACAATTACCGAGAGCCCTGCACGATCCATAAGCATTCACAAGTAGACTCGTCCGTACAAAGAACCACAGGATGACCCACTCGAGAATCTGCCGGTCATCACCAGTACTCTCACCGATGCCAGTAATCATTGCTCGGCCCACCTAAATAGATATACTGATCCCCGTCAGCGCACTCACCGTCGAAGCCACTTACCGTTGCCGACGGGGGGCCGCCGAGCGTTTACCGATACCAATACTAGTTGTTTCAACATCGTTCTGAGTCACCGACCGCTGTCAGGGCGTTCTCCGTCTCCACTGCCCGTCACCGCCGATATCTTTCGGTCCCAGACTGATCATCACTCTCTTCCTCTCCTTTAAGTGCACCAAGCCATGTGTGATTGTGCTCTGTATTCCACTAGCCTTTGACCAATACATTCATACATAGTTGGCGCTTACGCATTTTTCTGTGTATTTGGCCGAGCTTCTCTTCCATTTTGATGGACCTACAGTTTTACGCCACCTCCGAACGGCATACGGTTTTTACGGTTAGCCTTTCCAAGGCAGAAATACACTCAGAGGTTGGTCATTGCCTGCCGACGGACGACCGCTAATCCTGAACTTACCAAGTGGTAGTACGAACCTGTCACCAGTCGGCCATGGCCGGCCGCTTAAACCAAATCCACTTTATAAACCCGCCCGCCTACCGCCTCTCCTCCAGATGGAAGAATCCTTTCCGTATGTAAATATTTCCAACCAGTGATATGTGGAATGGAGTCCACATACACGAAGCCAAATCCAAGGTAGAACATAAGGAAACCACAAGCTATCGACGCGCATATGAAAATCTTGGGTTCGTAGAGTTACAATAAAAATAGCTGACCCTTAGACAAAAGTTTACAAACCCTTATATACCAGGAGCTGGAAGCGCTGGGTTAAGAAGCCCAAAACCAAGTAGGTAAATTTTGTCTACTTTTCTGTTTTCATTTGAATCGTCTGCGCAATCCTTTAGAACAAGAATACGCTTATCGCCGTACTTTTTAAATGCTCTGAATTCCACTACTCCCTCCAGCAGCGCCCACCGAAGGCACAACGTGTGTGGTCTTCCATAATAGCTACTACGCAACGCGGCAAATGTCATAACATAACCGTAAGCGCTGCCTAATAACCGCTTACAACGGAAAGCTTTCAATGCCAACATTCTTCAACCTCCACCTTAAGCTACACATACATACGTCACAAAGGGAAATCCACAGGGCACAAAAAATGCTGCTATGCCCCAATGTACTGCGAAAACAAATATGCGAATAAGAATGTTCACACCAATGCCCATAAACATTAACATCAATCTTTTGCGGATCAAATCGAGAAGAAGAAAAAGACGTTGTACACTTGTGCGCCCCGAAAGACCACCAGAGATGACATAGCCGTAAGCCACATTGGAAGCGTAAAGCGCAAGAAAAAAATTAAGATCTCCACAACAAATAAACGGTATAACAAAGCCAGACTAGCCAGAGTGTAAAAGAACTAAAAAAAAAGAGAAGATCAACCTTACGCACGGGCCAACTGAGAGTACAACGGCACCGACGAGCCGGCCGCCTGACTGGCTGCTAGGCGAACGCATGTACCACGTATGTACATGCGGTGGGTGCTTTAGTCCTGGCGGGCTGCGAGTCAAAGTCAGTGTCAGACCGTGTCAAAAGTGGACGGTAGACTCAACGAATTGTCTGCTCGCAAAGAGGAGGAACGAGAACGTTGCATCATCGATGTTGCCACACAACCGCCACAGCCGTCGACGCCGCCGCAGGCCAATCTGGCAGCAGCAGTTAGCTTCACGGCTAAGCGCCTCTTCATTTCATGCGTAGATTTACTGAATCGTTTGTTGCTGTTACTCTTGCGATTTTTTTATTCGCTCGCGGCGCATGTGTGTAGATATGGAGTGTGCAATTGTTGTTGTTGTTGTTATTGCAGTGTGTTTGTTTATTAATTTTGCGTGGTTTGTATGGCTGTCTGTCTCGAATGGGTTGATCCCCCATAAAGCCAAATTAATCAATTAATGAAGCATTTAATTACAGTGCGTGGTGGTTGGGAAAACAAAAGCAGGAAGCAGTGAGTAAGCGAGTGAGTGAGTGGAAATCAAATTGATGGAGAGCATGAGTGGATGCAAGTTTCTGTCGTAAATACATAAGAATGCGAGTTGGAGAATGGATGAAAAATTCCTTTACCGACCGCTGTCTCGGTTTGCAATTTTGGGTGTCATTGATCGTAGAGACAGCAATGTGCCTCAGATGACAAATCGGCCAAGGGGGCGCCCCTCGAGGTCATTTCTCCTTTTCGAAAGGGGGAATATAGGTGTGTTTTTCACAACCTGAGTGCTGCTCTTTTACAGATGGACTTTAAGTCGGCTCGGTGAGGAGGTCGAAGAAGCTGCTCAAATTGGCAAAGAATATTTCTCGATTATGACAGGAGTCTCTTGTTCCTTTACTAAATACTCGTCATGAGGCTCTTCTGTCAGGCCTTACATCATTTCAGACGCTAAATGCCGCAGCTTTTGGAAGGTGATGCGGATGCATTGCTACTTTATCAGACCCCCTGAGACATATTACTTGCCTGCTGCGCCTCACTATGAGAATGTGGCGTTTGTCCTTTTATATTTTTATTTTCAGTCCTTTTACCTTTTTTTCAGTTATCGTTCCGAAAATACTCATCGGTGGAATATAGTTCCCGAAATCAAGAATTGAACCTCGTCAGGCCTGCCTGCTTAACAGCACCTTACCTCGGAACTGATATCGACATTGATAACCAAACGTTTGGATAAAACTTTAATAAATATAATTAAAAAAAATGCATATTTATAACTTAAGTAATCGGTTTCGATGGATACGTGAACAGGAATATCTAAAAATATTTCGAAAATTGTTTTGTCTAGTATCTTGGTAAAAAAAATCAATAAGTATGCATATGGATACTTTTTAAAATCAATATCGATAAACTGTTCGATATTAGGTTGGACCTTTCTATTTATATCGGTATTAATAACAAGGGAATTTTCGAACTCGAATATCGAAAAATTATCTTCGCATAATATCTCCTATGAGTTTCAATTAGAGATCGGCAAAAACGCATCGATAATTATCAATAGCAATATCGATAAATATTTCGGCGATAGTTTTGTTTAATGTATATAAGTATTGGTTAAGTTTGACAATAATGTTGTTATCGATATTGATAACTTATGTAATCGATTTCAATAAATATATCGATAAATATATATAAATACAGCAATATCGATAAAAAGTTAAAAAATGCAGGGACCGAAAATAATCGTTAAATGTCATGATTTTTATTTTTCGATCAAAAAGTAATCGTTATTGATTGATTTTTTTTTCGATCATTTTTAACCCTTATAAAGGATACTGCTTTTTTATGACCGATTTAAATATTTTATGATCGAAAAAATTAAAATCAAAAATAACGATTATTTATTAATCGAAAAAATAAAAATCATAAAATCACGATTAAATTTGATCGAAAAAATAGAAATTAAATTTTAATGGTAAAATCATGATTTTCATTATAAAGATCAACACAGTTACGTCCCCTGGATAAATACTTTGCTTGATATACCATTTAAGTATAAAAATGCACCAGTAAATACACATATGGATAATTATAATTATCTAGATTATATAGATACATAATTATCTACCAATATCGATAAATATTTCGAAAATGTCTAACAGTTGTTTGCTTAATGCATTGTATAAGTTTGACTATGATGATAATATCGGTATCGATAACAATAATAATCGACTTCGTTAAATATATCAATATTAGTTAATGACTTTGTTTAATATATGTTTGTATTACCGGTCAACATCAAAAGATACGTGGCTAAATAATTTTTCGATAACTATCGATAAGTATTTTAATAATGGCTTTACTTTGTATATTAGCGGAGTTCCGAAAAAAACATAACAAATACACAGTAAATCGATCAAAAAGTGTTTCGATAAATATCGATTTAAGTATCGTTCGATGATAGTGTGCATAACAAATGGAAGTAGGGGTGTGATTAGAAAGTTTTACAAAATATTTAGTCATAAAGTTATATCAAAAAGGTCAATAAATCCAATTTTCAATTCGTAACTAATAAATCTGATAATTCCACTAATTAATTTTTATGATTTTGAATATTAGCTAGTTAAGTCAATTTTAATAGCCACTTTTAGCTGGGTCATAAAACTCAAAGCAGCAAATTGCCGCCAATGGCATAACTACAAAATGTTGCAAGTTAATATGAAATAAGAAAGCAGGTTTATTATCAAAAGATCTATTAGAAACCATAATTTAAATTAAAAATCATATCGCATAAAATCATCAATTTACATTTAAATGTAAAAACATTCAACCACGCAGCAGCTGCTTGATCGGCCACCAACCACATTTGCTGTTGTATAACAAATTTTATGTTCAACCTGCCTGCGCGCATGCGCACAAACTAATCATTGCTGATAACTCAATTAACTTCTACGAATTCATTTAAAAAATGCCCACATGCTGAATTAAAAAAAAAACAACAAAATAAAAAAAATAAAAAAAACGAGCGCTAGATTATACAAAAACCAACAAATAATTATGTGCTTTAAAAAGTTACACTAAAATCACAGCAGCGCCACAGCGAAAAAAACAAATGAACAAGCCGCGCTTGGTGAGCGAGGCGGCAATCGCTTGAATTCTCGCGATCACTTGAATGGATGCTGGGGTCACTTGTTGTATTCAGTGCGCCTTCTGTACGAGTATTTTGTGATCGACCGTCGCCAGTGTGGCCGTGTGTAGTCGTTGTGGCACTACTGAGTCGTTGATGTGGCGTCGTCGCCGCCTGGGCATGTGTGTGGTGTTGCTTTGTCTTACTTGACTTAAATGTCGCTTAAATTGGATCAAATGCGGTAGGTAAATTAAAAAGTGATCGAAACATTTTATTGATAAATTAACAAATACCCTGAAGTATAAGACGATGAAAAGAAATAAAACACACGCCACAAAATAAAGTGAATAAAGCGTAGTCAAGTCTCGCACAGTGGCAGTGGTGGCATAAAGTGAGTGTATTGCTGACCACTGATAGCACTGACAGACAGACAGAAATGCTGTTGATCGGTATGCCGCAATAAAGACCCACTCACTCTACCCTCCTCCTCCTCCTCCTCTCCAGCGAATGGATGGCAGTGTCTTTGAGTTTGGACATGTTCGCTCAAATTTATGCGGAATTCAAATTGCATCGTGTGTGGTCCGTCTTCTAAAGCAATTCGGCCCACCAGCGCGCTTTACGCTTTACACAGAGCTGGTAAGTGCAAGCGAGAGAGGGAGTTGCAGAACGTGTGGATAAGAGCGCGTTGGTGTGTTTGGTGGAAATGCGTGCGTGGAGTTGCAGATTACAATTTTTCTGTGTTGCAGATCAATCAAGTTTAAGTAGCTGCTTGGTTGACAGCTTACGAACTCTGATCCCGACAGCTCGCTGTCTCTCTCGTTTTTCTCTTATTTTTTAGCTTTGAATATTTATATTAAGATGGACAGCGACGAAATTAGCAATGATTGAAATTAATCGCAAGCAAGAATGTTGTCATAGCAAATCGCTTAATCAACGAGATAAATAAAAAGCTTGTACAAATGTAAGTGTTGCGATCGTTTAAATTTTAAGTGGTAACTTAATGCAATAAAAATCAAAATTTGTGTATCAAAGCCGCCCGAAAGTAGAAGAGTTGAGGAAAATGTATTCGAATCATGAACGGGGTTATGGAGGATGGTTCCGGTTGCAGAAGTCCACGCATGTGGTGAACGTTTTTGATTGGCATGCACCAGGGAGTGTCCAAAAAGAATTATTTTGCGTCCGGTTTAGGCAGTTCACGATATCCGGAGTTTACACCAAGTATCCTCTGGGTAGCAAGCATCCGTTTGGAAGCGAGCTAGTGGGAGGTGTCGAACCCCCAGCAATGGGTTGTGCCCTAAACTTGAGACCCACCTTGTAAAAACGCGAGTGATAAAAAATGAAGCCTCGCATGAGACCCCGTTCTTTTGACGAAGGAATACGATTTGAGGCAAGCACCATGAAGGTCCGGGCCATTGATTGAAAAGGAGTCTCTGCCGGGCTGATTACTGTTCTAGGGGAGTCTAAGGCTGATATCACCGCCAGCCAAGAAATGCGCTAGACGGGGCAAGGCAGGAAGTTTGTTCGGCCATCTCGTTTATTTGCGCCCACGCCCCGACGGAAGAGAAGGACGAAGTGACCAAATGCCTCTTCTATGACATAAAAATCGTGCACCCGCGACAAAACGCCCGATAACAGACTGAGGCTGATCGACTTCGCCGGTGCCTGACAAGTTCCTTGGGCTGTCTCCCGATCGAAAAAATAGTAACCAAATCGATCATGGTAGGTAGTTTCAATTCTCGTGAACGCAATTTGTAGGTTTGGTTTTAAAATCTTCATAGACCAGAGACTTCTACTATGGCTTAAATTAAAGAGCTTGAAGAGAACTACAAGTTACTTGCTTTTTGAGGTATATAAACTCTTGACAGGGGTGTACAGCTGCAAGAAAATCATAAAAAAAAGAAAAAAAACCAGGACACCACACTTTTTTGAAATTGATTGTTAAAGAATTTTTTTTTGTCTTTTAAGCAGTAAAATCGTGTTTCTCGTTTCAAAGTCTATTAGATAAGTACAACAGAACAATAAAAAAGGGAAAATTTTTTTGGAAGGAATCCGTCAGATTTTACACGTTTTTTTTCGAATAACACTATTTCTTATATATTTTTTCAAAGGTCAAAGGGTAAGTGTGGCTCAATGGCAACATTTTTCCTTGAAAGGGAATTTCATAAGCTTTCCAACGCCTTTTGTTTGATATCAAAATGTTGCTTCTATTGAAAGCGCTACGATTAATTTGCTGAGAGTGTTCAAAAAGCACACTGTCCGGCGGCGATGAGTTGATGAGGTGTCTGCATTAAGAGTTGAATAGAATATGGTAATTTCCAATTACCATCAGCTGACGCAGAAGAGAAACGTCTGGCGTGCTTTATTGGACTCGGCCAAAATCGCATAGACCACTACAGCGCCAAGCAAGAAGAACAAGAGCGCCAGTGATTCCATGCAGCTGAAGCTCTTCCGACAACGTTTCTTTGTATTTGCCCCACATTTGTGTCGAAAACAGTTGTAGGTTCCGCAGGCTAGCGCTGCCCATCATAGAGAACTCCCCGTAGGTGAAGATCGGACCGAGATGCTTATAATCAGGCTAAGGAGAAAGTGTTGAATTGAATTGAATTGAAAATTGACTAGTCCATAGGTGGTCCAAGGTAGATATTTCCACCTTTACTTAGCCTCTAGGTAACTCTGGGCCGGAAGCCGTTTAAGTCTAACTACGAAATATTTTCGCCGACTTATTTTGAGCGTAATTAGGTTGAGCCCATGCGCAACCAATTAACTGATTATACAGTCCAAAAAATTTACAAAAATGTTATGAGAGAATGAAAAATTTATTATTAAATAGGATGTCTCTCTGACCATTTTTTTCGAAGATAATACTAGTATAGAAGGTCTCAATGTGAAATAAGGTTAGTATTCTAGGGTTAACAAACTTCCTAGAGTAAGGATTACAAAAACCCCTTATGGAAATGCAAAAGGATTAAAAATTCTTACGAAAAAATATCCTGCGAAATTCTAATATCGATCTTTGAAAACGAGTAAACGACTTATGCACTATTTCTAAAATTGTACCTATGTATGCACATTTAAGATGACCCCTAGTAAAATTTTGTGCTTTAGATTTTTATAAAATATTTTGACCCTCATTCTGCCACTTTTAATCGTATAATATCGAACCCCTTTAAAGTAAGGGTCTAAAATCCGTTATTGTAAGAGTTAGAGGGTTCAAATGATCAAAACAAAATTTTACTGCAGAAGTCTGAGGTCAGAAGATATAATTTAAGTCGTTTTATACATAATATTTCTGATCAATTAAAGGCCTGCGATGGTTTCCCCCTTAAAAAACTAATTAGCAATTTGGGTAGGTGTTAGGTACTGAAGCTACGAAAAAAATAATAAAAAAGTTCCATCACGAAAAAATTACTTTTTCATTTTCCTAAGTGTTACTGCATAATTCTGGCGTTAAAAAAATCGAATCTTCTACAATTCTATGGAATTTTCTCTTTTATTTGTTACCCATATTGCTACTCTACATTCCACAAAATTTTTAAAAAATTTTTTTGAATTAATCACATCTTTGAAGTTTCAAAGCCCTTTAAAAAAAAATACTGACGTCAGAGAGAAACTAAAAACGCAGTGTTACTGTATTTGGTCCATGGTCTCGCGAATATATTGATTTTTTAGTGTGTAAAATTTAATAATTTGGGTTTCGATACAAGTACCCTCTTCCGATAACTACTCAGTACTCGGTACAAAAGTATCGATATCTACCAAAATTACTTGGTATCGGACGAAAAGTATCGAGTATTTACTTGTATTTACTAGTATCGTTTTGTCTCTAGGCGTGGCACTGCCCATATATACCTACATATGTGTATCTCGGTAACCAATTTTTAATTTCTAACAAACTCGGTACAATTAATTCTCTTGATACAAAATATCAGTATTTTGAAAATGTTTGTAATCGGACGAATACTACGCCTGCTTCCCATATAACGGTAAATTTCAGAAATACAGTGAAAGCTCCCACAGACGGACACTCTAATAAGCGGACATCTCCTATAAGCGGACACATTCTTGGGAACGAACAATTTTTGGTTTTGTTTCCATAGAAAATGGTCTCCCATATACGGACTTTCTTATAAACGGACGCGGACACACAAACATGTCGATTTACGTAAAAAAAATCTCCCATAAGCGGACGCGAAGCT
>JAPVRG010244323.1:0-11743 GCA_029783565.1 Rhagoletis cerasi
GCCATCAAAAAAAAAGGTTAGCAGTTTTACCAAAAGGTAACATTTTTAGACAAAGTTGTGTATTACAAAACTTGAAAAATGCTGTAGTAGATTTTTATATTGAACCGAACCGAACCATTTTTTAGAGAGGTTTTCGGTTCGGTTTTGGCATTTGAAAATAAAAACGGTTCGGTTAGTGGTTCGGTTCGAAGCCCGAAAAAAGCGGCGGTTCGGTTCAAAAACCGGTTCGGTTCAAAACCGGTTTGCAGCCCTGGTTTTGATCCTTAAATATTGATTCGCATTCAAAAGTATTTTTCGGGCGATTTTATATTGCTATTTTATATTTCATGGTAATTATAAATGTGAGTTAAGTCGAGCTAAGCTTAATTTTATATATCGGTATACTCTATAGACCTTTTACTTAATATTTTTTTGGTTTTGAACCTTTCGACACTAACGCAAGTATTTTGTGGTGCGAATCATGTCAAGGTTCTAACGCGGTGCGCGAGCGCTAGGTTCTCTTGTTTTTTATTGGCGCAACACACCAATTCGAAGTATTTTACATGCTTTTATTAAGTTTCACCTGTGTGTAATCAAATCTTGCAAACAATTTTTAACCAACTTAGCTCAGAACCCGATGCCAATGCAATAAATATGAAAGATGAGTTAATCCACTAAGTGGCGCAGGAGTCGAAATATTTGGAAACCCCCTATTTATGGTCCGATTTCGTTCACATTTAGAAAGTGTATTACTCAAATGGAAAAAGAAGAAGGAACTCCACAAAAGATTTAGCCGTTAGGTGGTGCGGAGGTCCCTATAATTTAACTTTTTAACTCTTTTTTTAACTAATAATAAAAAGTTTTTTTTTTAAATTACTTTTTTTCCTCAGCTTTCCAATGGTGTCGTCAGATTTTCCGAAATTTTTTATTTTCCATAAAAAAACACAAAACGTGTATTATCTCGAAAAATCTATTTTTAATATTTTTTAATTCTTTTGATCGAAACTGAGGTCTTCTTACATAAAAAAGCATGGCACGCCTGCCGCCCCACAGCGAGTTCTTAGTCACTTGAAACTTGCACTTTATTATACTAAAATTTAATAGACTATAAAGCTGCATACCTAACTTTTTTTTTTTTTTTTTTTACAAATTTAAAGAAAAAATTTTAATTTTGGTGAATTTCAAACATTTCAAATTTTGTTTGATCTTTTTTAATGAAATCTGGTGAGATTTGGAAGAGATTTGTCAAACCCGATTTTGGAATTTTTACTTGTTTATAAGCTTTTTTTATATAAAGTGTAGAGAAAGTAAAATTTTTGAAAAAAAAAGTCGACTCTCCTGTTCCTGTTAATGAATGTTACATAATAAAAAATAGTTGAAAACAATTAGGTATAGGATTCTCCCGAAATAAAAAAAAAATGCACAAGAAAAATTTGAAATGTTATAAAAAGACTTAAACTAAAATTAAAATTATATTTTGAACATCGACATGGTTATCAGATAGAATTGTCATAGAGAGGCACTCGCTGATTGTGGTAGTTGAAAGACCCATCTACATTTTAACGTTATGTAAGAACACAATCCAATTTTGAATCATTAAATAAGATCGACGCTGCAAAACGTTGTTTTAATCTATTGTAACAAATTGTACCTGAGCAGGGAGTCGTCGCGCTGATGGTATTGTTTTACGTCATTTTACACAGCCGTATTAGTTAAGCAGACATACCAGATTCAGACATTGCGACATAGAGGCAACCCCTTTTCGTGATGATGAAAGCGGCTTTAAAATAATTTCTCGTGAGTTTTCTTAAGATTTAGCATATGAGTACCTGGTCTGTCGTGTATTTTTCTTGTTGTTCTAAAGTCACACTGATAAGGCCCAATTTTCACCTCAGAAGTCTAATCCCGCAGTAGAATTGGTGAGTGTCGATCTTACGCTCCCGGATATTTTTCTAGATTTCGTGGTCGATGTGTCTCAACCGTTCACACATTGCGTTCAATAAGACTTTGTAGGCCATATTAATAAGGCTGATGCCGCTCTAGTTGGTGCATATGTAGGATCACACTTCTTGTGGAATGTTTGTTTACTTAGAAACTTGCAGGAACTCAACTGGCCTCAGCTTAGCTGAGATTCAGTCAGTTGGCTTGCCATTCCTTTACACTTTTATGGGGATTTCCTACATCTAAATAGACAGCAGAAGGAGTTAGTCCTTCCTGGCTAGTATAAGAAATTTACTTGAATAGAAAAATTCCTCGCATATCTATTTACAATTAAAAATATAAAGGCCATCAATGTGAGGAAGACAAAACAATTGCGGCAAATATATTTACTCACTACTGTACGTTTTTTAAAATTCCACATACATATGTATTTATAGCAAGCCATTTATCTGTGCAACCATTTAGCTAAATAAAAAGACCAATCAAGCGAAAAAATTATAGGTGTTTAAAAAAATTTTGATGACATAAGTCAATTCATAGTAAATGTTTTGTACCGACTCGGATCTAATTCAGCTGTTTATTTATTTTAACTTATCCCACATGTAACGATTCCTAGTATGCATTCAGAATTATATGTTTATGTTTATTTTTTTTTATCGCTCCCATGATATTTGATGACGTCAAGCTACATACATACATACCTAGTTTTTCTTTTATTTTAAACATATGTACATTAGAGTGGTCCAGGAAATCCTTTTTAACACGCTTATATTAGTTTCACTTGTATGTTTGTTTGCTTGCTTGCTTGTTTTTTTTGTTTGTTTGTAACTTTTACCTGTCCACATAAGTGGCACATCATCTGCTGCATACATTTAGGCGTGTATAGTTCTCCAAGCGGAGACAAATGCCGGAAACAGTAATTGCACCAAATAGTACATGCACGATCGATATCAAGGTTGAAGGCCTAAATTTAGTTTGTCATTAGGCGCCTTAAAACAGTTTCCGATAAGATTTTTCCGGTTTTAAAAAATCGCCATGCTTGAAAGTTGCACATAAAAGCAAAAAAAAAATAGAAATAAATATATTTAAAAAAAAAAAAAAATAAAAAACACGCTTTTATAATAGGATGAACTAAAAAGTAGAAAAAAATTTTAATGTATAAATTAATAAACAATAAATAGTATTATTGTGGAAAAAAAGTGTTGGGCGCTCTTAAAGAACGGAAATATATAGCACCCCACGCTTTTTTTCCACAATAATACTATTTATTGTTTATTAATTTATACATTAAAATTATTTTCTACTTTTTAGTTTATCCTATTATAAAAGCGTGTTTTTGAGTTTTTTTAAACTATATTTATTTTTTTAATATTATTAAGTGCTCAAGCAAATTTGTGTTATTTTTGCTAAAAAAAGAAAGTACATAATTTGATTTAAAAAAAATCATAGAATTTAGAGGTCGCTCAAATCCTTTTTTATTTTGCTTAAAATTACTCGTCCTTCAATCCGTGCGCACACGAAATTCCTCTGAAAATTTAAGTTTTGTAAGATCTTATAATATGCTTTCGAGGCCGCAGAATATACTAGTGGAGTTAGTTTTTCGATCCGGCTCTTACCTTTTTAGAAAATACGAATAAATAACAAAAAAAAAAACTAGAAAAAATCCGAAATTGTACTTTAAAAGTTAATTATTTTTTAGAAAATGTACATATGCTTGTGCTTAAGAATATCGCTAAAAGGGGATAGGTGCGCGTGACAATTATAGAAAAAGTAGAAAATATTTTGTTAATATAATGTTTAAAATGTTAGAATGAAGACGAGTTTTTAGACCAGTCTAGATGTACATATGCACATAGCATAAGATTGCAAATATAATCAACATCAACGCATTAGGTACGCTATAGAAACTAGTGAAGCGCTTTTAATGTGTACTTATGAAACGAAAATTATTTGAGGGCTGATGACGTATGTATGTAGCTTGGATGGGGATGGACGACTGTGAGGCATTTTTACGAAGATACGGACTTGTGGCGAAATTTAACTGTTAAGACTCAGCAGTCATAAGCATCGAGCGTATTCTCGGTTTTACGAAAATTATTTATTTCCACTAGCAATAACCCCCGAAAATCTGGGTGTTCAGTCGTCTAAAAAATCTAAATTTTTACCAAAACGCGTAAGCCTCGTAAACTTACTTAATTTTGTATGGAAAACCTGTTTATTCACGAGGTATATCCGGTTACGAGGCATTTACGCATTTAGACAAATACCCTGATTAATTTATTTACGTACTTAGGTACTTCATGAAAAACTACGTTAATAGTACATTTCTTTTGGTCGTTCATTTTATCTTTGATATCTTCGCAAGATCGTGCGCTACTAAATGCCGCGTACAGCTGCATCAAAGCCAATTCTTGCTATCGTCTGACCTTGAGACTTATTTATTGTTATTACGACGAACGCTGGCGACGTTTTAATACAAAAGGAAGTGTTAATTCGCTGGGGTGTAAATTTATACGGGTTAGTAAAATTAGCTTCCCTGGTGATTCTCCTATTAAAATTTCGACGTACAAACAATACGTGGTTTAACCAGAGAAAATTTGGTCCCGGGAGAAACATCGGTGTCGGCCCCCACCACCAAAAAAAAAAAAATTTTTTTTTAAATAAATTTTCTTACTCAAATTTATCAACTTAGCAAAATATTTGTATCTTTCAACTAAATTCCCGAAAAATCCGGGCCCCTGACAACTACGGGCCCGAAGGTACCTTAACTTTTGGGTCTGGTCAGAATTTTCGAAATTTTTTAAAATCATATAAAATTTTAAATAAAAAAAATGAAATTTGTTCAAAAAAAGTTGTTGTTTGAGATTGAAATTGATGTGTGTGTGAGCTTGAGTTTGAGTTTTAAATTTGAAAATTATATTGTTGCTGCCTATCGAAATGAACGTAGCAATGCTTTGCTCAATATAAAAATTTTAATTATCTTTCCACGCAAATATGCCAAACATGGTCTAATGAATCTTTAATCTGAAAGGTTTGTGCAATGTTTCAGATCGAGCACTTAAATTTGATATATAATTTGTCTCGGTAAGATTTGAAGATCGCTGGAAATAAGCGCCCCTTGTCTTAGAATAATATATAGAAGATATTAATAAAAACATATACATATGCACATTAGGCCGTAACACCTAACAAGGAAAATAAAAAATGTTCGCTGTACATCTCTGATTCTAAAGTATTTTTACAAGGCAATTTCAAAAAAAAAAAAAAATTTTGTTTGTTTTGGCCAAACCTAGGGGTCGCCTTTTTACATTTTTCGTCATATCTTCGGCAAGTACAGTCGGATCTTGAAGTATGATAGATCGATGTTCTTGCCTCGAGGAGAAAATTTTTTTGTTCGAAAGTTCATTGGCCTCAAGTAACCCGTGCTAGTACTTACCCACCAGGCCTCAGTTCCTACCACCCTAACTTACCACCCTAATGTAGGGTCGCCTTTATTACATTTTTCAACACATCTTGGGCATTTACAGTCGCATCCTAAAGTATGATATATCCATGTTTTCGCCGCGTGGAAATAATTTTTTTGTTCCAAAATTCATTGACCTCAAGTGCCCCGCTCTAGTACTCACCCACAACATCTCAGTACTTATCACGCTAAACTTACCACCCTAATGCCAGTAAATTAAAGATCGCCAAAAATCACTAAACTTTTGCTAAGGAAGTATTTTGATTATTCAAATAAAAATATTAAAAAAAGTTTCGAAAAAAATTTTTTTTTGGCCGTACCTAGGGGTCGCATTTTACATTTTTCGATGACAACTATAAAAGAATTTTTTAAAATAATTTTAATGGAATTATCAAAATACTTCCTTAGCAAAAGTTTAATGATTTTTGGTGATCTTTAATTTGCTGACATTAGGGTGGAAGGAACCGAGATCTAATGGGTAAGTAAAAGAACGTTGAAACAATAAAATCATCGAAATATCACACTTTAAGATACGACTTTAAGTGCCAAATATATGGCAAAAAATGCAAAAAACGACACCTAAGTTCACCAAAAAAAAAAATTTTTTTTTTCGAAATTGCCTTGAAAAAATTCTTTAGACTGTACGGTTACCTTTTTTTCGGTACGGTCTAATGTACATATCCTAATTTATATAAATTTCATGTTCAAAATAGTTACTTATGTGGTTTGCTTTTAATCCAAAATAGCTTTTTGCGATATCCACTTGACAAGTTGAATATACCACTCGTGTATTTACTTATAGAATTTCGCTATTTGTATCCACCTCATCGATAGACTTCGATAATATTTTCCTACATAAGTTTAAAATGTTTACATAAACCTTAGCAAAAGTAAAAGACTCAATCGCAAAAACTGAGCAGACACACTGCCAAGGGAATTGGATGTTTGCATAAATGAAATTCAAACTCAATTTGAATTTAAATTAGCAGCAGCATCCTTTCGAGCGCATACGTTTCATTATTTCGTCCTATCACACAGTAAACGATTGATGGGACATTGATGCTGCAGGCATTTGTGATTGACAAGGAATATTTTAAGGCGCCTCTTGCTTAGCACTTCACTAACACACATACAAATACTCGCACTCAAAACACAGACGTTTCACTTTTCTCTCCTCCATTGAGTTTCGTTTTCACTGCACTTTGCATTTGAAATTTATTTTTGTTTACATATGCTAATATCGAAGTGTATTTACTTTTTAAAAGATTACTTAACCTCTTCTAATGTATGTATATACGTTACTGTGCCTTTTCCTTACAGCTTTGAAGACGTCACCCGCCATACACGAGCAATGCAAACAATTGGAGCGCGCCAAGACCAGCGATTTGCTGAAAGCAAAAATACAACAGCGACCAAATCGTGAGGATTTAGAGCGTCGCCACATATTGGAGGAAGATGAGTGTCATATCGATCCGAGTTTGGCGGAGAAGCAGCGCATGCTAAAGAAAGCACGCTTAGCCGACCAACTTAACTCGCAGATACAGCACCGTCCAGGGCCGCTAGAGCTTATCAAGAAAAATATCCTACACACCGAAAAGCCGATTGAGAAGATTGTCAAGGAGGGTTTGGTGTCATTCAAGGCCACAAGTGAGGGTTTACTCACACGTCCCCAGCATCCACACAGTTATGTCACCTACGAAGAGGACTCACAGAGCTCTGAGAGTGACACGCGCCAGACGCCACCACGCGTGGATGAGCAGCAGCTCGGCCAGGGTCAGGGTGATGCCCTGCACGCTGCTGCTGCTTCTGCAGGCATTGTCGCGGTAGCATTAACTATACCCACTAGCGGTGGGCCGGTCGTTGTGACATCAGCACCGCCGCTGCAAAGCTGTACGCCGGCAGCAAGTAAGGCGTCTACGGTGCCACCGCCACCACCACCGCCGCCTGTACCAATTGTCAGCGGCATAAAGGTGAAACAAGATACCGCAAATTTATTTGAAGAGCTATGCCAGTCTGTGGCTGGACCATCGGCAAGTCCTGGCGGAAATTTTCTACCAATGGTGTCCTCGCCTGCCTCCTTGACTTCGACTATTTCGACGCTGAGTCCTCTCTCTTCTATAGCTTCGCCCTCACAGTCATTGACACCACTTCCGCCGCTGAGCTGCCATATGTCATTGGCCAAATCGGATGCACCGGGAAAAGAGAAGAATAGGAAGAAATCGAAGTCGAAGCCTGCTTGTAAGGCGCGCACGATTAAATTTCACGAGTACAAGGGTCCTCCGAATGCGGCGCAAAAGCTGAGCAGCGAGAGCAGTCAGCCGGAGGAGACTTCTTATCAATTGATGTTGGAACAACAAAACTGTTTGCTGAAGTTTCTCGAGACGCTCAACAAGAATCAGTCAATAGTGCCGGCAACCACGGGCGCAGCGGCAAGTATGAGCGGAAATGCCAACACAGTCGGTGGTTTAGTGACAACGGTGGCCAAGTCTAGCGCAGCAGCAGCTACCACAGCCGCTATAGCTACGAAGATATCAACTGCGCTGCCTTCACCAGCGCCAGCTACGCCTTTGTCCAGCGTAGCGGCGGTAAGCGATGGCACGAGCAGCACAGCTTCGCCGGCCAATTCAACTTTTTCGATTATTTCGACGCCACGTCCGCCGCCACTGCCATCGCCGGCACTTTCGGTGTCATCCTCCATACCGCCCAGCCCGGCCACAAGCTATGCAGAGTCCACATGCTCCACAACGGACATCTCTCGATTGGAGAAGATGAAAGTCTCGGACTTGAAAATGCATCTGAAGCGACGAAATTTGCCCGTTTCCGGTCCGAAACCGCAACTGATTGAACGCCTCAAACCTTTTTTGCCACTGGACGCAACCGAATGTTCGACTATTGTGAATACACCCGCCTCCACCGCTTCTTCGGAGATCATCTCCATCTCGGCGGGTGAAGCTATGGATGCCACCAACACGGCAGTGTCTGATGTGCCTGTGGCCATGATTGTGAATTCGCCACATACCGGAGCGGCAATGTCACCCGAGCGACACACGCTGGAGCACGAGCAAATGGACATCGTACAGCAAGTGGACTCGCCGCGCCCGGTACCGCTACAGACGATTCTACAACCGAAACCGCAGGCGGCCACCATCATTTTGACAAATGACGATTTGGTGCGCGAACAGAAGCGACAAATCGACGAGTTGCAACGACAGTTACAACGTTCGCAGCAGGAATTGCAACAGATGCGCCAGAAGCAGCAACAAAGTAGCCATCAACAAAAGCCGCTGTCGCATCCACAGCAGCAAGCCGTTACCGCACAGGTGATGAATGCCCTGCCAACGCAGCAAATTACGCTCATCACCACCACAACGGCGCCACATTGCGCGCCACTCACCGTCTTGCCACAGATAAAGGAGAACATTACGCTACCTGCCAAGGTAACAGTAAAATCACAGGCCGCTAAAGCTAGCGCGGCGAATGCAGCAGCACACAAGGCCAACGCCACAAATACAACTGCGGTGACACCGCAGGCGATGAGCCAGAAAATGGTAGTGAAGCAGCAATTGGAGGCGAAGATCCAGAAACAGAAGCAGGCGGCAGCCGCGGCTGCTGCAGCAGCACAGGCACAACAACACGCGCAGCAGGTGCAGGCTCAAGCCTTGGCGCAAGCGCAAGCGCAGGCACAATTGCGTCTACTGACAGCCACGCAAAAGACACAAACTTTACTCATTCCAACAGTGACGGCGACTACTACGACAGCAATGGCGACACAGAAAATGGACGAGAAGAGGGTGGCCAACGCAGCGCGACAGAAGAATTCGACCCTCACCAATACAAATGTTAAGGGCAGCAATGCGGCCAACGCAAATGCAAATACAACAACCATACTCGCCAATCAAATACCATTGGCGGCAAAGACGCACAACAATCTGGGACTCGTGTGGAACGAGGGCAATCAGACGATTTTCCTGGTCGGGTTGAACGATCAGCACATGACGGCGCATACGATCGGCAATATCTCGCTGGCGAACGCAAGTCCTGCCACGAAGAAGCTGCTGAATGGACATCAGCGCACCAGCTCGCTGCCCAGTATACTCCTGCCCATCGCTACCTCGCAAGGACATGAGGCACATCAGTTAATCGAGGCCAAGCCGGTATTTACACAACAGCAACTGCAGCAGTTGCAACTACAGCAGCAACAACAACAACAGCAGCAATACCATAACCGCGCCTTCCAGCCGACGCAACAGATCATACACTTGGATATTAAGCCACAAAATTTGCCACCGCCGCCACCACCGCCGCCGCAGTACGAGGAGGCCACGAAGCAGTTGGCGGCCAAGGCCAACTTGGCGCAGATAAAAATCAAAGAGGAGCCGAACACCGGTCGCAGCACCCCACAAACACACACAAACTCGGTTACCACACAGACCACAAGTAAGCGCAAGAATGCTGTAAAATCGGAGAAAGTGACAGATGTGCTCGACATACTCGTCAAACAGGGCGAGCTGCCCGCGAGCGTGCTGGAGCCAATAACGCCCGTGACGCCGCTAACACCGGGCGGCAGCAATGCACTGATGACAGACATGAGCGGCAACTTGATATTCAATACTAGCACCTCTTCCGATGCGTTGGCTGCCTCAGGTGGGCTGGTGCCCAAGCTGGAGCCGCGCAGCAGTCCAATGCCTGACAACGGTTTGTCTACACAGCCCATGGACACAACACCTTGCGCGCAACAGCAGCGACAGATGGAGCAGCAGAAGCAGCGGAAAGCGCAGAGCGATATGGATAGCGTTTTCCGATTGCTCAATAGCGGTAGAAATGTGCCATCTTCAGGGATCGGCTCGTCACTGACCAGCAGTTTCATTGAGAATATCGACATGGCCTCGCCATTGCAGCCCGACGCACACATCGATGCCGAGAGTGTGGCTAAGACGTTGGACATTTTCCTGGAGCAGCACCATTCCACACCACCCCCACTCGTGCCCACTACCGGAGTAGTACACTTGCACCATCATCAGCAACAGCACCAGCACCAGTCGCCCACGCACCACGATATGCTTAGCAAGGCATCGAGCACGCCAGAGAGGGCTATGGGCCACGCGGTGGGCAGCCCGGATGCGAAACTAAATCACTTCGATGAGTTTGAGCTGCTCGAGTTGATGTCACAGCAGCTGGAGATGGACATCGGTGATGATGCTAGCAACTTTGTCGGTGGTGGTGGGGGTGGCCTTACTCCTGCCCATCATCAGAACTTACATCATTCCAGCGGTGACAGCAAGAGTGGCTGCTCAAATGGCGTCGACTCCTCGCCCAATGGTGCCGCTCAAACTCTAAATGGGCTGCGACGTGACATGAATCCAAGCTTGCAGCCATCGATCAACGAGCTTATACAGCAGCAACTGCAACAACAGAGCCAGCAACAACACGCATACCATTCGCTGCATCACAACAATAACAGCAATAACAACGGTGATGTAATGAGCGCTGGAGTAGCGGACGTAGACTTTGATGCGGAGAGCTTTGTGGCGCAACTTACGCAAGCGAGTGGTGAGCATAACGGCATGGCTAGCAACAACAATCTCTCGCATCACAATCGCAGTGTGTTGGATGGCCTTGGTGGTGCCGTCACAGATGGTGGTAGTCCACACAACAACAATTGTCACAATGGCAATAGCAGCATGACTTCAAGCAGCGACAGCCACCAGCACCACCACCACCACCACACAAATGAGCGTGGCCACAGTCACAGCAGCGATAATCACTTCAGCGCTACGCCTATGGATGTTTGCGATGATTTCGATAATCCGCTGGGCAGTTTCAGCTTTTCAACATTCTCGCCAGACTCGAACATCAACACGCCACCACATCCATTCGGCAGCGATAGCGACGGTGGTAGCAACAGTGCCATATTGAATGGCGGTTGCATTAATGGTGAAACAAATATGGGGCTTGGCATAGGTGGCGGCATGGTGAGTGGAGTTGGTGGCGCTATGTCGGCAGCAGCTTCTTCCAGCTGCGGCATGCAAGCAAACGCCTTACTGGGTATGGGTGAACAAATGTCTATTTGTGGCATGACCAATGGATTTGGTGGTGAGGGAAACGTAATGATGGGCGGCAGCGGCGACGGCGAAGGCAGCGGTATGGGAGGAGAGAGTGCAGTGACGGCAGCGGGTGGTGATAGCCTTGGAGCGGCTGGTGACATCTTTGATTTGTTCAATATGGACGACTACAAAATGTCCTGGGGCGAGGGCGATTTTGCAGTGTAAAAGAGGTGGGAGAGAGAACTATAATTAGAGAGTGGGAGAAAGTGTGAGGCAGTGCTGTTATATTATGCTTCGCCTAACGGATGGTGGCGGC
>JAPVRG010244373.1:0-15920 GCA_029783565.1 Rhagoletis cerasi
GGTGGTTAAATTTTAAGGGCCGATGTTGATTTTGAATAAAACACAAATTATTTTGGAAATTATTGTAATTTCTTTTTATTATGATAATATGGTGTGGTTCAATTATTTATGGAACAAAATATCGGCCAAATGTCCGCCGCGACCTCGGCGGCACACCTCCATCCGATGGTCCAAATTTTCGATGACGCTGAGGCATAATTGAGGTTCTATGCCGTTAATGTGTCGAATTATCTCATCCTTTAGCTCTTGAATTGTTGCTGGTTTATCGACGTACACCTTTTCTTTCAAATAACCCCAAAGAAAGTAGTCCAACGGTGTCAAATCACATGATCTTGGTGGCCAATTGACATCGCCACCACGTGAGATAACACGGCCATTGAATTTGTCGCGCAAATGAGCCATTGCTTCGCTGGCTGTGTGGCAAGTGGCACCATCCTGTTGGAACCACATATCGTCCACATCCATATGTTCCAATTCGGGCCATAAAAAGTTCGTTATCATCTCACGATAGCGAACACCATTCACAGTAACTGCCTGACCGGCCTCATTTTGGAAAAAAATACGGCCCGATGATGCCGCCAGCCCATAAACCGCACCAAACAGTCACTCTTTGTTTGTGCATTGGTTTTTCGACAAGCACTCTTGGATTATCATTCGCCCAAATGCGACAATTCTGCTTATTGACGAATCCACTGAGGTGAAAATGTCCCCACGATATGCATTTTGATTTGAACGTCCATTTTCATAATAAGCCTGAATAACTTTAACACGTTGCTCGATTGTGTATCTTTCCATGTTCAAATTGAGAATGTTAGTCTGAAATTGAGAAATGTCAAATGAAATGCAGAAAAAAACTAGACGTTCAACATCGGCCCTTAAAATTTAACCACCCTTTATTTCTGGAAACTACTGTTACATGGGAAGTAGGCGTGGTTATTGTCCGATTTCGCCCATTTTCAATACCACGCGTTCTTATCTCAATTATTACTTGAGTTATCCTGCACACAGACGGACGCACGGACGGACAGACAGGCATGGCTTAATCGATTTCTCTTTTCATTCTGAGCATTTTTGTTTTTTATAGCTATATTTATGTCGATTCCTTTAGGCTGTTACAAACAACCGTTATAATACCCTTGTGCACAAGTGCGCTCGGGTATAAAAAAAAACGTAGCAGAAAACGTAGCAAATTTATTAAAAACTGCGTACTGCCTTAAGGAAATTTTACACAAGAAAATTTCTACGCCATTTCTTGAGCATTTTTATATGGAGTTTTGGCTTTTCTTGAGAGCTGGATACCAAGCTTAATAATGGCAATAATGGCAACAGAAACTTGCAAATGCAACAAAAGGCCTAAAAGTCGCAACCTGAGTAATAGCATCAACTACATTCGAACACTATGCAGCAATGTAATACAATAAGAACAAATCATTGACAAAATTTATTGTAGTTAAGTCACAAATTCGTTTGCACATAAATACAAACATATGTCCGTGTACTTGGGGCTATGCGCAGTGGCACAGCTATCACAACAACTACAACTAAAACGAAGCTGCCTTGGCGCAACATCCCAGCAGCCCAATTTAATTGAATTCAACAGCACTTCTGTCGCAGTTTATCTTAGTTTGCTGACTTCCAAAACGTGCCAATACAATGTATGGATAATGTTTTACTGCGGTACTTAAACCGTTTGTGTATGCAGAGTTGCGAAACTTTGCAACCTTATACATTGTATACTTTGACGTTAAGCAACAGTGCTGATACATTGTTTCTTTTCTTGTTACATTGCCATAAAAATATCGATAACAGTAAGAAATGGTTTTTAAGAATCTGAGTACCTATCGATACAAATACTGATATGTGTATCGGAAATAAAAAATCAATATTTTACCCTTTTGATATAACAAACAAATTTTGACATAATATAAATGTCGCTGCAAAATAAAGGGATACATAAATATTTATGTATGTGAAAATTCGATATAACAATGAACAGTAGGACCTACCTTTCGCAATTTTCCATTTTTAAAACACCAATTGCAACCAAAAACAAACGAAGCATCAACTTTGTTAGTAATGAGCTGATTACTCGAGCAATGCGTTTCAATAACGTTTCGGATACGTTTTGGAAAAGTTTACACTGTCAATATTTTGTAGTTCGGCGTTATGGAACATTATACTTTGTACGTATGCAAAGCAATTGACGTTTTGGAAGTCAGCCTACTTTACTGTTGGCTGGGCAGTGAAGGCTATTTTGCATACCATGCGACCTGCTACTACAGACCACAGCAGCTACAACTGCCACGCCTGAAGTCTAACCAAATCCCAAATTCAATCGATGTCAGCAGCTAGTTCCTTTTTGCTCACTACGCTACCGAACGTCTCGCTTACCGAACGCCGCTAGCTATGGTTGTATCGTTTTGCCACCGCGCCGCCAATGCTATCCTTGCGATAAAAAATTAAATTAACGAGATATGTCAACGAGGAATTCATTGCAATGACATAAGCCCAAAAGCCGCCGTCCGTATGCGTCTATCCTCTTCTACGAGTGCGCGCACGCTCAATGCGAAAGTGCTTTAAGAACGATTAGCCGGCCAGAAATAGAGGTAAGTTGGCGAATATATCGAGCCTTAACCGCGAAAATAACGTAGGCGACGTTTTTAGAGCATCAAGGAGCGTTTCTGCATCAAGAAGTAGGTTTTGTAAAAAAATTTCGCTTACGTTATTTTAGCGGATAGGGCTCGATATTGTGTATTCATAACTAAAGGCTATGCAACATAAAACATTTGCTTCGCGTTGCGTGACGGATTTGCTTTGTCACATCGATCGCTTTAGCTTAAGCGCCAAGCGAAAAGATGGCCAACTCCCATCTTTTTGCGCGCGTTGACAATCAGCTGGTTTAGTTTTTATTTTATTTCGCTCCACTTCAAGGCATCATGCAGAAACATAAAAACTAACAACATCACTGACATTTTTTAAAACTTAATTTACTAAATTCACAGCAATTTCCACGAGTAAACAAGCAACGCGAAGCGACAACGTTTTATCTAGCACGGCCTTAACTGCTAATTGTGACTGGCCGAAGGTGTTCAGCTCTTGTGGAATCTTGGCAATTTTTGTGTCATTCCTCTGCGTCTGCAGCTGAACAAGTGTATACACTGTTGTTAGTTTTATAGTACTTAGTTGAGCTTTGGTACCTATTACCTGCACTTTTATTTCTCCTTTTACTGTGAGAAATTTTTTGTTGTTTATTTTTTATTTTTTGCTACGAAATAATGCAGGTAGTCACATTTTGCCTCTATGCATTTTTGAAAAAATCCCTACCCCAACTCAAGAAAATACCTACTTTTCCATAGGCAAATATAACTTTCCCTAAAAGTTTCCCCTTATATTTTTTCATATGTACATCGAAATGTAACAAAAAAAAATTTTGCAAATTATTTTTTTTCATTTTATCATTTTCTACACAAAAATTTCTAATTTTCGATTCGTACGAAAACAAGAATACGCCTCATTGTATGTATGTACACAAAAAACAATACAAAATAATTGGCCGTATTCTTGTTTTCGTACGAATCGAAAATTTTAAATTTTCCTATTACTTTTCTATACAAAACTTTTAAATTTTGGATTCGTACGAAAACAATAATCTGACCCAATATGTATAGACTGGTTGGCATTGATAAATCCATATCATGGTATTAACCACAACACAAAAACAGCACAACATAAAATATAAGCATCTGTTAGTGTTGAACACATAACAATGCGTGTTGTTCGTATATTATTATTATTACCATGGCGACCTAGTGACCGATGTCCACAGCGTAATTAAATTATGGAGGGAACCTTGTTCCACCCTGTTGAATGGCAGCAGCGCTGAAAGTAGTGGAGAAGACGAACCCGAGACATCAGTCGATAATGATGGACGCGATTTCCCACCGCATGACTAAGATCAGGTACGAATAGCAATTACGCGGCTGAAAAACAACAAAGCTTCTAGAGTTGACGACCTGCCAGCTGAGCTATTCAAGTACGGCCGCGAGGAGTTGATAAGGTGCATGCATCAACCCTTATGCAGAATATAGTCAGCTGAACGCATGCCCGCCGACTGGAATTTATAGTATGCTCTGCCCAATCCACAAGAAAGGTGACTCCGCTATAAGCGCCAACTACCGCGGCATCCGCCTTCTAAGCATAGGTAGTAAAATCCTATCGAGCGTATTGTGTGGAAGACTGAATCCCAACGTCAACGAACTGATTAGGCCTTATCAGTGTGGCTTTAGACCTGGTAAATCCCTCATAGAACATGTATTCACTAAACGCCAAATCTTGGAGAAGACACGAAAGAAGAGGTTCGACACTTACCATCTATTTGTCGACTTCAAAGCCACTTTCGACAGCACGAAAAGGAGTTGCCTATATGCCGCGAGTTGTCTGAATTTGGTATCCCCGCGAAACTAATAATAATAATAATAATAATAATAATAATAATAATAATAATAATATGTTAGTGTTTGGCCGAGCTTCTCCTCTGATTTTTGGCGTGTTGTCAAACAAAGGGCAGGGACCTACAGTTTTACGCCGACTCCGAACGGCGATTGTATTTTTATGAGAAGCTTTTTCTTGGCAGAAGTACCCTCGGTGGTTTGCCATTGCCTGCAGAGGGCGACCGCTGTGAAGAAAAAAAACTCTTTTTACTACACTCTTTTGCAAGAGCGTGCAATTGCTGGCGTATGCTGATAACATCGACACCATCAGTATCAAAAAACGCGAGGTATGTTCGGCCTCTTTCAAGTTGGATAAGGAAGCAAAGCGAATGGGTCTAGTGGTAAACGAGGAGAAGACGAAGTATCTCTTGTAATCAAACAATCAGTTAGCGTATTCGCGCTTCGGCACCCACATCACTATTGACAGTTATAATTTCGAAACAGCAGAGAACTTCGTTTATTTGGGACCAGCATTAACACCGATAGTAATGTCGGAAGTAAAGTCCTCTGTTGTCGTACGGAAACCACGCTCTATAAGTCACTCATCATGCCCGTACTGGTATATGGCGCAGAAGCATGGATAATGACAACATCCCATTAGGCGGCCCTTGGAGTATTCGGGAGAAAGATTCTACGGAAGATTTACGGGCCATTACGCGCTAGCGACGGCGAGTACGGCAGACGATGGAACGATGAACTGTACGAGCTTTACAATGACATGGACATGTGCTGCGAATTAAAATACAGCGGCTCCGCTGGCTTGGTCATTTCATTCGAATGGACACAGACGCTACAGCCCTGAAAGTATTCGACTCGAAATCCGGTGGTGGTATAAGCTGAAGAGAAAGGTGGAGAAGGACTTGGCTTCACTTGGCATTTCTAATTGGCGTTAATTGGCACAGAATAGAAACTGGCGTACTTTGTTGAACTCGGTCAAAATCGATGAGGCGACTACAGCGCCAAACAAGAAGAAGAAGATATTTCTTATTTACTGTGCTTACATATGTACGGCCAAATTCATACACGCATAACTGCATTGGCTCGTACTCAAAGAATGCTGAGTGCATCAGAAATTTAAAACGCTTTTTGTTATGAACGCTTGTTCTACGAGCATGATTCAATTATTAAAGGTTAGATAAGTTTTGACGTTTACGCTTTTCGACTGCCTTGTAAGGTTGCATTTGAGAAGGAAAGAGAAAGTGGGTAATAATTTTATCCTTTTTTTGGAAAGGTAGTAGTAAAAGTACTCAGATAGTGCTGAAATGAGTTTTTCGTATAAAATACATATGAATATTTAAAGCAGATTGCACTGATCTACACAATGAAAAAAAATTAACATTTTATGGTATATTAAACATGCTTTAATAGATATTAAAAATAAAATAAAATGAATGAAAGAAAAATCTTACCGGACAAATATTGCCACACATTTAAAATAAACCATGGTTTCAATAAAATTCCAGTGCAAATTAAACCATTTAATAGAATATGAACAACTTTATTCACTATATGATTAAATATACAAATATGAACTTATTCATATGGCCTTATTCGAACAAATAATGGACAAGACCTGCTAAATAATGATTATTAATTATAATAATTGCTAATTAGATCTTGTTTTTAAGAAAAAAGTTTAATTATCAATTATTTTTACATTATCGGAAATATTCAATTATATTCAATTTTACAAATATCGGAAATATTCAAAAATAATTAGAAAAGCTGATTAAATTACTTTATAATTATTATACTTTATTTTTTAATTATATTTAATTACTAATTATTATACTTTAATTACATTTATATACATATGTACATATTTAAGGTCCCTTATACTCACATGGATATATACTTATACTTACATACAGTGACGCACAGAAGTATTTTTCATTGATTTGCTTTACGATACTTAAAATGTTTTTAAGATAAATTTTTTTCGTAAGGTTTTTATAAAAATATTGCTTATTTACAACTAAAATCATTTAAATCGAAACTTCAAACTTTGGGGAACCATAAGGAAAAATATTTTAAGCATCGTAAAATAAAGCAATCGAATTAAAAAAATGTTCTAATGAAGATAATATTTTGGCATGGTTGAAATCAGCGCAAAAAAAACTCTATTGGGTTTTCTATAGCTAAGCGGTTAGTATTCTAGTCTTTTTCCACTTATTAAAACTTACACACAAAACACCAATATACTATAAACCACTTTCCTGGAACCAATGAGGCTGGATTAGTACGTGGACGGGCACTGCAGTTCAAGTACGGGTGGGCTGCACCAACGGGTGCGGACGCACACACAAAGGGTTGCTGACCTGCACACGAAAAAATCTTTATAAATAGTTGTACTTTTACTTTTATGGGACTTCATACTTATTTGAGGGTATGTTACCGGCTCAGTTACGCAAATAATTCGCTCTAGTTATAGTAGGGATGGGTTGCACCAACGAAAGTGGACGCACACACAAAGGGCTTCACTTGTACTATAAAACGCTGGTTTTCGTTTAAACAACTCCGATACTCTGCAGAGATATGTAAATTATTGTTTTAATTTAAAACAATTCTATAATTTATAATTTTTTTTACATACTTACTTGAATTCACACAATAAGAAAACTTCCAAGAAACAATCGATGAACTTATCGGCAGTGTTACCTGTTGAACTTTTTATACGAAAAACAAAATTCCCCATATATTTTAGTAGTAGTTTATGTAAATCATAAAGGGAAGCAACACAGGCTAAGGCAGCGAGCGGGAGCGAGACAACTGTCAGGTTATCCAACCTTCTATTATTGAATCATGCTCTACGAGTGCCTTGATTTGTTTACGCTAGCGAAAAAACTGGTTCAACGCACTCTTTGGTTTAAGTCAGTGCCACGCAAAGCCGAACGCACGTACACAAAAATATTTATGCTTGTGTAGGTTGCGAGAAGCGTTGCCGCTGTCGAATTGTACACTGCAAAAATATTGCGCTGCAAATTTGTACCTTAACACTAGAAACCCTGGAAAATCGACATACCTTGAAAGACGGACAGAGGTCATTTGACCCAACTACTTTAAAATTAATTCTAGTAACAAAAAACTTATAATTTTAAATTGAAAATTTTTAATTCATTTTTAAAATTAATGGCCCTATTCAAAAAATAAAATAAAAAGATTTAAAGAGGTCTATAAAGTGACATTTTCATACAAATTTTCGATTTATAAGGAGTAAAAGTCTTCAGTATTTTCTATAAATTATGGGCGTAAATCTTTTTTTTTTTTTCTCTCTTTTTTTGAAACAAACAAACTTTATACACAAGTTTTCCAAAAGGGTGAAATTACACCTATCCATTTTTATAGGTAATTGTACTTTTTAGTTAAGTTTGAAACACATCTGTAAAATAGGCACGCTTTTAAATTAAATCTTATGCATTTTTAACAAGCTTTTATTTAACTTCACTTGTATGTATGTATGTATGTATGTATGTATCTTTGTATGTATCTATACACGGTGTCCTTGAACCAGATTCAACCGAATCGGCCTGGAACGATGGAGTTTCCAATTACACTATTTTGAGGGGGTGTTCCCGAGTCAGAATACGTGAAGTTTAAAATCGTGGCAAGTGCCAATTTCAAAATCGGTCACTTTGTGTATGAATGATTAAATATATTGACATAAATACAAGTATATTGTAACATATGTATATACATATACATGTATATGCAGGCCCGACTATAGGGTGGGATATTTCCCCCCGGGGCGAGATTTTTCCCAAAATGTAGTTGGCTACTACTATATAAATTCCAATAAATGCGAAAGCGCATGCCTAGGTACACACGCAAATGTGGTAAGGTCATTTCCGCCAATCTGGCCTTATGTGAAACATAGAAAGGTACCGAAGTTAACAGATGTTTGCTAGTCTACAGATACGTCCCGGGCGTGAGCGTTAAAGAATCTATGTGTACATGAAACTTTTTGAACTCGAAATTGCAGAGCGACCGTCAAAGAGATTCGAGGTTATTTACAACAGGGGAAATCAAAAATCAATAGAAGTCGAGTTTCTTACATACAGTCCATCTGAGCTTAAAGGAACACATTTGACTAAAACAATAAATACTATTTTACGCATTCACTTGATATGTACAACAGTATAGCAGTATATAGTTTTTTCTATAAAAATTACACTCTCCACATACTACAAGAATAGAGGTGAATAACCCAGCCCAGTATGTTTGCATGTGCATATGTATTCATATAAAAAAAAAAAAGAAAGAAACAGGTTGTGAATTCGTCGATTCTTTTTTATGTATATTAGCTGATAACTGTGGACCACGTAATCAGATTTCGATAACTCTTTTTTTTTATCGGAAAGGTGGTGCCTCATGGGTGGTGCGAAACTAATTTGGTTTAGTTCCGATCACTGGATCATGAAGAAATTAACGGTACTCCTAAATTTTCATATGAGAATTGAAGACGGTTGCGTTTTGTATTCTATGTTATATCTGACTAATGATGATACAAGTTTATCTCTAACGCTTGAAAATATTAGGTATGCCTGCTTTTGATGAGTTTTTGTGAGTTGCGTATTTAGTGATTCTAATATTGTAGTCAAATGTTTAACAACTGTTTGTATTTTTACCCTAATATTTTATTAATGCATTTACATATAAGATTTTTCTGCTGTTCCTCTTTTTCAAGAAGTGTCTTAAAAATTTCTTTCCATTAATCAATTTGAAGAAAAAATATTATTCAAACTTAGCCTAGTCCGTCGGTGCGGCTCTGATATTTCTTCTTTAAAATTTTATTATGTGTGAAATATATTTTTAAAAATAAGCCTACACAATTAGTAATTGCGATTGTTAATAACATAAGCTTAATTGTGTCTAAAACATCTGTATGATCAACGAATTCTATTGAGTTCACTACGTTTGCCTTTGGGTGGGATATTTTTAAATTATCTGCACCTATTTAAAAGTTGTAAAACTCAATCAATAGGCCAAACTTTTTTTTGTTTATTTATGCTAACGTTTATAAATTTATTACTAAGATGAATTTTTTCTGATGTCTGCTATTTTTCTCTTTAGTTGTCGTTTCGTTTCTGTTGATACTTCCATGTTGAATCGCTTGTAGAGCTCTGCTATCCTTTTCTTTTATTTATTTTCTTTTTTGTTTTGTTTATTGATTGCGTATTTAAATTAATACAGAGTTTTCTCAGAAAAAGTACATTTTGTGTGAAAATATAGCTTAACATACATAGTTATATTTACTACACTGTCAACTGCGTTAATTTTGTGGATGGAAATGGAAATTATTGCGATTAAGTAAAGGTTGAATATATATATACATATGTTTGCTTATAAAATTATGTTTTAGTAAAAATCAGAATGAGTATAATTGAATTTAGTTTATTTTTAGATTTCTGCATTTATTAAAAAAAAAAACAAAAGCAATTTTGTTTACGTTCTTCACGCTGAAATAAAACAAAATTGATGTCAAAGGACGCAAAATACATTGATCTTTAATAATCTTTGTTAACCCATTCCATTCAAAAGATATCGATTTTTTTGTCATACGTTCCGCTATTTTACCGAGAGAAACATTCGCTCAATTCGTAGCGTGCTTTGCTGGCGGCTGCAGTATGTGTTCTAAAAGTTGATCATACAAATCATCGATATGAGAAAGAAATTAATTCATTAAAAAATAACACTAGTCGACTAATTTTGACGTAATCGCGTTAACCTAAGAGAAACAATTTTTTCTTTCGCAGTTATTTGTCAATATCTTTTGAAAAAATTATCTAATCGACACAGGCAACCTACCGTTTTTGATATTGATGCGCCCTTTGCAAAAATATATAAATTGTGCAGATTTAAATAAAAATTACTACTGTTACTAGCGACCAAAATCGGAAAAAGTGAAATTTTCTATAATTTTTGAAAAGTACACATTTTTAGATGCTTATTTTTAATAACAAAAATTGTGTACATTTTTTTTTTTCAAATTTGAGTAAAAGATAAATCATCGCAGTAAATTTTGAGTCTAAGATCATCCAAATCGGATAAGAAATGTAGATGTTATGGAGCACTGAGTAAAAATTCTAACTTTGTATTTTTCACACAATCACACTTTTGGTCGAAAATAAGCTTTTCCCTTTGAATTTTTTCATTTGTGTTGGTTAGAGTCTTCTCGAATTTGCGTCAAGCAGTAAGAAAAAAAAAATAAAAAAAAATAAAAAAAAATAAAAAAAAAACAAGTAAAGCATGTATGAAACATCATTTTTTTCATGATGCTGAAACCTACCGTTACTTGATTAACAGGGGTAGTTTTTTCCCCTTTTTCAAACATTATCGATAATATGCTCAGTTAGACTTAAAGAAGTAATTTATCTTGTTTGGTATAAATTGATAAAACGGTTAGGTACGGATATAAACTTAAGTATTCACAAGTGGACGCTGTCACGCCTATTTTCCTAAAGTCCATACAAATCTTACTAATTGTTAAGAGATTGTTGTGAGTACCAACTTTGAAAATTACCGTTTTTAAATTCCGAAATATCGAAGTTTTCATATTTCTGGAATTTACCGTTATATGAAAGGTGGCCGTAATATTCAAAAGCTTTGCTTTTTTGTGTCAAGTATATTAATCATACCGAGTTTGGTAGAAACAGATTATTTAAATCTGCACAATTTATATATTTTTGCAAAGGGCGCATCAATACCTTTCGAACGGTAGGTTGCCTGTGTCGATTAGATAATTTTTTAAAAAGATATTGATAAAGCGAAAGAAACATTTTTTTTCTTAGGTTAACCCGATTACGTCAAAATTTGTCGACTAGTGTTATTTTTAGTGAATTAATTTCTTTTTCATGTCGATGTATGATCAACTTTCAGAACAGATACTGCGGCCGCCAGCAAAGCACGCTACGAATTGAGCGAATGTTTCGCTCGGTAAAATAGCGGAACGTATGACAAAAAATTCGATATCTTTTGAATGGAATGGGTTAACAAAGTTTTTCAAACGGATTATTAAAGATGAATGTATTTTGCGTCATTTGACACCAATTATTTCAGCGTGAAGAACGTAAACAAAATTGCTTTTCTTTTTTTAATAAATGCAGAAATCTAAAAATATAGTGTAAGTATATGCTAACTATCTACCAGTAAATAGTATGAACATATTTCTATAAGTGTACAAAATTTCATAAATTTATCTGCAGTAGTTTAGGAGAAATTTTGTTTTTAATTTTACCTTCCATTTAAATTCAATCGTTAATAACACAGACAATTTAAGGGATTTTAACGAAATATGTACAAGTGTTAGGCGTCACGATCCCTTTCCAATGGAGTATTAATTTTCAAAATCGGTGATTTAGCGAAAATGTCTGGGCCCACTTGACGTGGTTTGACTCAGCAGACTTTTAACTTGTCTTCTGAAGTCAATAATATTAGTACATGCTCTAACATATTCTGGTAATTTGTTGAACGTTCTTACGCCATAGCTGCGTATTGAATTAGTGCTTATTTGAGTTCGGAAAAATCGACTCATTTTATTAGGTGCGTTTCTGAACTCGTATATTGGACTTTCTGCGAAGTTTAAGTCAAGGTTCTGTTTGATCAGATTATTTTTGATCTTGAATACAATCAAGAGTGTTTGCAATGTGCAGTACTTTTTAATGTTGAACCTGTTTTCATAGAGACTAACCTGTACCTCTTTCCTCTACGCTTTCGTTTAAAGGATGGTTGGGGTATTATTTTAGCGTGTTTTTCATGTTTGTTTGTATTTCTCTATTGTTATCGGTTGGGGGCAGTCTTGAGAGTTGTATTAGTAGCTGGTGGGGTTGGATGGGGTGGCTTATTCAAGGATTAAGAGGATGGCTGATTTATGACATACGCTTTCTGGATCATAGACTCGACTTTCCTGCGCTTGTGACAAATGATGGCTTTTTAGTGCATGGTGATTTATAACAGGTGATATTTTCTCGATCATACGCTCGGCTTCCTGTACTGACGTGTTCTCCATCTGCTGCAAAGTGATATCCTCTACAGCCGGCATCAAAAATTGTTAAACGGTGGTCAACTGTGTGTTTAAGTTTTACTTGTTTTTATTTTTTTGAGGCTATTATAGCCTTTTTTATTATAAGCAACCTTCAGCAAGTACCCTTGCTATTTATTGGTTGCTTTGATTTTCTGCCGCCTAAAAAGGCAGGATCGCCATATAATATAATATAACTGATTGTTGAGTGTTCAAAACATGATTGACCTTATTTTGATTTCCCATTCTTATTTATGTACATATACTAAAAGTTATTATATACATTAAAGTGATATTTCTTATTTACTATGCTTACATACATATGTATTATGAACGCCCGCTATTACAAGTGCCACGATTTGTTTACGCTAGCGACAAAGGTGGTTTAATGCACTCTTTGGTTTAAGCCAATTATGTTGCGTAAATATGTTTATTTGTGAATACACTACAAAACACAATCGTTAGAGTAATGATTGGTATATTTATCCTTCATTAATTGACTTTTCTTATCTTGAGGAAGCAAGGTTTTTTCACTTTAACTGCAATAACCGACTGTCACTGCTTGGGGAATATGCAGTTGGGGAAGTTTTTTAATGAGATTAGTGTATTCCATGCTTTCTAGTTTACTGACTTTTTTTGAAATGTATGCATGTGAATTTTTATGAAACTGTAAGCTATTTCTCATCGCTACAATTTTCTCCAAATCATTATTCTTAAGCAGAGGACTTGCTTTCTGCCAGTTTATAAAATCGAAACACTTTAAATGTTTCTTATAGCTTCCCATTTTTGATTGAACAACATGCCAGCGCATATAAAGTTGCAATGCACAAAGACTAACGAAATCACAGTAATTAAAGTTCTAAATACGGGTACAGCGGATTCAGACTTCAGTGCCGTGATATATGTACATATGTATATATTTGGGAAACGAAATTGCAGCTCAAAATAAATGTACTTATGTACATACATACAGTGACTCAGGTAAATATTTTTTTTTTTTTTATGATATTTAAAACATTATTATATGATATATAATAAAATTTTTTTCGTTAATTTTTAAAAAAAAAGATGGCACATTCTACAACTAAAAATGTAAATCAAAAATTCAAACTTTTAAGAAAAATAAGGAAAATTCATAACATTTTCATCAAAATTACGAAATTTTTAATCAGATCAGAACAAAAAATTCGAGTAAGCAGTTTTAAAGCCAACTAAATTTTAGTATAATAATGTGCGAATTTTAATTACCATGAAAAACATTTTATATATTGCAAAAAAAACAATGAAAAATACTTCTGTGAGTCACCGTATGTGCATTGGGAAATAAGGTAACAAACAAATATTTTGACTGCAGTTTTCCGATTTTGGATATTAATAGATTTGTATTTGGATTTTGATTGATTTGCCATATGTGGTTTTGGATATCAAATTTACTGGACTCAAATAAGCGAATAAACTCGATTTCAAAACTACATTTGACAAGATGTCTGACGCGAATTGAGGCACGTAGTAATTTAAAGTACACGCTTGAATAAGAAAATGATTTATGTGAGCTCATATGCATATTTGTTGTACATACCAGAGGGCTGCTTTGAGTATAATCGAGACTTTTTTATTACCCTCAATACAAATTGAGCACAAGCGAACGCCACACTCCTCAACTATGTGTTCGATCGAGATGCACACCCGAAAGTTGCTTTGACTACGATCAAGCCTGTTTAATCACACTCGCTAAAAATTGAGCGCAAGCGAACTCATATAGAATACTCTAAAGAAGAACTCATGTTTGAAAAAAAGTATCGATAATAATCGTACTTCCAAGTATTTTTATAGCAAACGTGAGAAGTAAAAAAAATCATATTACATTGCTTTTATGAACTCTTCCTACTTGCCGCTTGCTCAATGTCTGGTTAACACTAACTCCCAGTTAAACATCGTTATCGACTCAATGAATATAACATGTGATCGATAAAGCAGTCA
Source organism: Rhagoletis cerasi (assembly GCA_029783565.1). NCBI lineage: Eukaryota > Metazoa > Arthropoda > Insecta > Diptera > Tephritidae > Rhagoletis > Rhagoletis cerasi. Next base: position 14,488 of record JAPVRG010244373.1, read on the forward strand.
CTGTGTTTAATCGGAAGTTTTACCTCAGTTTAGTTTTAACCAGACATTGAGCAAACGGTCCTAAATCTGATCCTACAAGTATTTCTGTAGGAGGTTTTGAAATAAACTTGCAGTAACTTTACTTATATTTATAATACACTCAACTTTGAAAATTAAAATGAAATGCTTATGAGGAAAACTATAAACAAATGTCATGAAGCTGAAATTAAAATATGTTCCAATCACTTCGTGTAAAAGCTTGATATCCAATTTAACAAAAAAGCTAAATAAGAAAATTACCATCAAGCATGAAATAATTTTTGTCTTAGTGTTCTATATACATACATGTTGCCTTTAATTGAGAAAAACACTGAAACATACTTATCGTCACCATCAATGCAAAAAGCTCTAAGCGCATGACCCTTTTCGAAAAATCGGTTTTTTACAAACTCAGTTATTTTTCTTTGATACACTACCATAAAACAATTTTACAAAATATGAGATCTATTCGCGTCCTTAGAACAGCCCTGTAAGCAAGTAAGAAGTGTATTTAATATTTCACAACACAGATATTATCAATTTAATTAGTTATAAGGTTTGAAATCATGCAAAGATTGGGTTTTTACATATGTATAAGGAAGTATAAGACAATCTCTATTTCATTAAAATTATCTCGATTTCGAATTTGCAACTAAAGTGGAATACATTGGATAACAAAGGTTCCGCTTTGCCGGAGAATGGACTAGTTATCGAGACGAATAGCAACGTAAATCCACATTCATTATCGAAGGTCAGACAAGAGTTTCGTTTTGCAACCATTTTAGAATTTTTACCCGAGTCCAACGAAAGCGGTTACTTGTTAATTTTCCGTTCGATATTCATATTTTATATCCAAGATAATTTTTTTTTAGTAAGTCTTAAGTATTGTTGTAGGTAATTGAAAGAAATATTTTTTTTTTGGTATGATGGAATTTTTGTAGATTTTTTATGTAAACGAATAAAAAAAGTAAAGAAGTCTAAGTTCGGGTAAAACCGAACATTAAATACCCGGCGCACGTATGAAGCATCGTTTTTTTCACGATACTGAAACCTTACGTTACGTGGCCCCTTTTCCCTAAGTCCATAAAAGTCTAACTTCTTGTTACGAGATTGTTGTGAGTACCAACTTTGAGTAAACTGCCGTTTCTAAATTTCGAAATATCGAAGTTTTAATATTTCTGAAATTTACCGTTATATGAAAAGTGGGCGTACTTTTAGCCCGATTTCAACCATATGTAATCATAAGTGGGCGGTGACACGCCCATTTTGTAAAAATTTGTTATACTCGTACTTTTGCTAAGGAATTATTGCAAACATAAATTTTGAGTAAATTATCTTCACCGATTTATCGCAGTTTTTGTATTTCTGAAAATTACTGTTATATGGGAGGTGGGCGTTGTTATCGTCCAATTTAT
>JAPVRG010244379.1:0-12527 GCA_029783565.1 Rhagoletis cerasi
TTTGCAAGTAATCATATTGTGATTTACTGCTTCCTAGTGGGTTTAATTTTAATTGCATTTTCGTATGATCATCCGCTGCAATTTTCGGTTTACTGATTGCATTGCTATTGTTTGGTTGGCCATTGGACTGGCTAAATGGATGCTCAGATGTTGGACGAACAATAAATTACATTAACATAAATATAAGTGCATTTATAAATACGAAGGCAATTCGATAAGGCAGTGACTTTTTGCTTGTAAAATATTTTTTTTTTAGCAAAACAGCGTTTCTTTCGACATAAGCTTCTTTTACCTCGAAAAAATGAGCACTAGATTTTGCAATTTTCTTATTCCTACCAAATAACAGATTTTCTCAAATTCATGATAAATCATTTGATCAGAGTTCCTTACCACCGAGCCGCCCTTTCAGGCTTGGAAACAGGAAATAATAGCAAGGAGCTAAATTTGGAGAATCAGCTGGTTGATGGAGCAATTCGCAACCTTATTCATGAAAGTTTACAACTTTGACTGCTCACGTGAGCACTAGGGTGGGTAAAAAAAATCAAGTACTTTTTTTTTGATCCGACACACGAAAACTAGTTCCTAGGTACCTCTAGAGAGTACTTACCAAATATGAGCTCTTAATATTAACGGGAAGATTATGCTCATCATAGCTTTCCATTTTCAATTTAGTCTCATATAAAAATGGTCATATATTATCACCAATAGATCGTTAAACCAGTTGCATTGTCAATATTTATAGGAAATTGAACGCTCTACGAAAATGGTGTTATATACTTTTTTCATTAATCTAACCATTTAAAAGATATTCAAGGTCAAAAATTGAAGGTAAAATTCCTTTAATTATTGACGATGCAACTGGTTTAACGATCTATTGGTGATAAGATATGACTATTTTTATATGAGATTAAATCGAAAATGGAAAACTATGATGAGCATAATCTTCCCGTTCATATTAAGAGCTAATATTTGGTAAGTACTCTCCAGAGGTACCTAATAACTAGTTTTCGTGTGTCGGATCAAAAAAAATACTTAATTTTTTTTGACCCACCCTAGTGAGCACTCTTTTTAATTTTTTTTTTGGTGGAAAAATACTTTTATTCACCAAATGCGCTAATTTTTGCTTCAAATCAATATCGAATCTTACCCAACACTTCTTTCTCGAGGGGAATAACTTTTCAAGGTAGTCTATGTGGCGGACATGCCCACCTTGTTTTCTTTGGTGCATGTTCAACCGAAGAAGCCCACTTTCTTGGCTGTTTCTTCATCTCTGGTGTATTGTGAAGGATCCGTTTGTCGTCTACGATGAAATGGCGTAAAAATTCGCCCGAACAGCAGTTGAACATCGTCAAACACTCCTTTGAAGTGGTAACACCGTAATGGTTGAGTGTGAAAACAGTGCTGGAGAAGTATTTTTTTTTAGCCCTTTTTAGTTTAAGTAAAAGTAAATGTGTAGAGCCGACATAATATTTATTGAGTCTTCTTGATCTGTCTTTCTTGGTCTGTTTGATGTTTTTTACGCAAAAAATATTGATTGATGAGCACTCGAAAATTATTTTTTTTTTCATTTTCGTCACAAATTACGAGGATGTCTGTTTGCATGGCTGTCAAGCACAAACTAAATATCGTAGCTTGTAAAAAGAAGCAGAGAGATTCAAAAAGTCACCGACTTATCAAACTGCCTTCGTATTTGGTATATTTGCGTGTGCATTGCAATGCAGTCAATGCCATCATATTTATGCCATAAAATCTTAATTTGACATCTGTCATTTGGGTAATTACTGAATACTTAATGTGATTGCTATAGCTGAGTTATGAATGTGAATAGGAACGACAGATGCGATTGTTTGCCGACGAATGATGGAGGAAAGTTATTAACTGGAATTATTTTCGCACATACAGATGCTTACACTTAAATGCATGAAAATGATTATACAGACATAAATTCGTAGAATAACACATGATAATGAGTGAACGTATTGGTTCGTATAATGCCCTATATACATGTATACATACTAGGGATGTTAATCCCGATATTCCTGTCTTTTTGAGGTCCCGAAATTCCCGCGATTATCGGTAACTTCTACGAGTATAATAGGACTAAGAAAAACTAAATATTTCTGATTTATTTATGAATTATATTTTCATATTTTTTTGTTAATTGCGGTACTAAAAGTAACTTGAGTTTTCTTAGCGACTTGCTACAAATTGTATTAGTTAAATATATATATATAATACAATTTTAGCAAATATGGACAAATTTGAACGTTTTTGTTTTATTTTTGTTATAAAAACAATACATCCATACACGGGTAGTAGAAATAATTTGTTTTGGGTACATATTTTTCTTTTATTAAATTTTTAATGTTTTTACAAAACTGTAGCAAATTATATAACTAGCACCGTATAAATCCAAATTTAAAATTTTGTTCAAAAGTTATACAAATTCATAAAATTTTAAAAGTTTCTATTCAGAACTATAAAAAAGTTAGATATGGGCTATTCCACTGAATTCAGACATGGTTCGGGACTTTTGTGTTTTATTATTTAGAATTTTTGGTTGAAATATTTTATTGGAAAAATATGGCATCATCTTAAAAAAAATATGGAATCAGCGCACTTGTCATCACCGAAGTAATTAACCTGGACCAAAAGTAATTTGCGTGCAAGAACAAAAAAACACTAATTGCATTTCTGCTTTAAAGTAACGCGAGCTACCACACATTATATGGAAAATCTTTAAGTTTAGTAACATTATTTTTGTAACTTTTTTTGGATATCATCCTTCCTTTAACCTTAAAACATACCAAAATGTCAAAAATGGATTTACGTTTTTCATTTCGCAGATTTTTATAATGAAGGAAAGTACTCAAAGTTCTTTGTCCGAAATATGTAACGCGAGCTACCATTACCTTTTAACAAACATATTTTATTTTTATAAAAAAATGTCAAATGTATTTAGTTAAGTATAAATAATTCTTTAAATATACACCATTTTTGTATCTTAATGTGTTGAATTCGTAATAAAATTTTAGCAAAAACTTGAAAAAATTGTATCTTATTGTAACGCGAGTTACCATGGAATCGCCCATATGCAGTTTTATAGATCTTTAAATTTAAGTAAGATGAAGAGAAAATTTCATATGGCTAAGAACTCGCATTTATTTCTTGTATTTTTTGTTACTGACGCTGCTAGTAGAGCTGGAGAAATATCGATGGTAACATCGATGTTTTTACGTAAGCTGCTGACATCGATGTTTTTTTCTTAACATCGATGCTTTTGCATTTATTTGGCGCCCAAAAAAGGTGAGATGACGTGATTTCCGTCTCTTAAAAATGTTTTATAAATTTGATTGATTTTAGTGATTTGAAACATAAATTACTGAACTGCGGTGGTGTTGGAGACTTGGAGTGTGGAGGTGCGCAAAGATAGCATGTATAAATATTTGCAAAGTAGGATTTTTTGTTATTTAGTTTTCAAGTGGACAATAATTTTTTGGAAGAGTGACATTGGTAAAAAACTCCAAAAAAATATGAAAAAATTTAAAAATGTTCTATTATTTAAAGGAAGCGATGTTAATAGTACGGAAACTAGATTTACATATGTTGGCATAAAACGCCGAAAAGTCATACACAGAGGAGTTGCAAGTAAAAATACTGTGAACAGCGTATGCGGTGCTGGAGTATTGTTTGTGTTGTAATCAATATATTTAACAGAAGATATTTTACATTTAGTGAAGCTGGACACACCCTGTTGGATAAACGCTGCTCCCCAAAACTGAAGATTTTATACTTATATAAAAAAAATATTAAAAATCAAATAGACAAGAGAAATACATCCAAAAGTGATTATGCTACCAATAGATATGTGCCTCTATCGTAAAAGGTTATTCATTTGCTTAATTTTTATTTTAATATAAATGAACATATAGCGTTATACTTAATGAAATTATTAATTTGGTCATTTCTGATAGATCTGCTTACATGTAATGATGTCCAAAAGTTAACCGTTTTCGAGATATTCGATTTTAAAAAATAAAAAAAAAATTTGTTCTGCTTATTTACACTTTTTTTTAATGTTAGTTTAAGGGTCCGATTTTTTCTGTTTTAATTAAATGGTATGCCAATTAATCATCAATAACATTTGAACCAAGCCCTGGCAGTTTAAAATGGCTGCTTGATAAAGTTTTAAATTTACGATCTTTCACCAAGAGTTTCCTACTTCATATCAATAAAAAAAATTGTATGGAAACTATTCTGCAAATTATTTTAAAAACTTGTATGTATTTTAAGCTATCCAAAAAAGGTATAATACTTAATTTAAGGAAGTAACCCGTAGACGGATTGTTGGCCTAACTAGTGGGGTAAAATTTCATTAGAAGGAAAAAATTAAAAAAATACGTGACTAAAACAAAAAACTAAACAATTAAAACTTTTTTATGCATTATAATTCGTTGTGACCGCCCCTTCTCCTGACACAAATTCTCATTCTATTCATTAAATTACTTTGTTTGCTTGTTTTTTTAATTATTATATAACCAAATAAATCAGAAATGACCAAAATCCGTAAGTATCTAGGACAACTTTCCCGGTAACCTTGTTTACTAAAGCCTACTGTTTTCCGCTTATTCCGATTAAATTTTACGAGATTAAGCAATAAAGAAACTTCCTTCAACCACAAAATACATTAGTTTAAATTTTAAGTTTTTTGCATTGAAATTTTTTCGACACGCCTTAAGCTACTTATAAGATATGTAAAAGCTAAAGTATTATTAAGTGCGCATAAATTTAAATACTGCCTTTTGTGTTGTCGCTAATGAAATAAATTTAATTTTAAATAAAAAAGTGTATTTATTTATTATTTATTTTTTGGTAGGAGAGCTTCTTAAAAAATATTGATGTTGTTTTTCGAGTTAAGTTGTTGCAAAATAGTGAATATCTTAATCCCGGGACTGATCCCGAGATCTCGGGATTATAATAGTGAGATCCCAAAAATCCTGGCATCTTAAAAATCGAAAAAATTTATATCCCTATTACATACCTTCAATATAAATACGTATAGGTATGATTGGCTCTTTTTATTTTGCTTCGGTAGTAGGTTAGGTTAGGTTAAGTAAGGTAGCAGCCCCGTGAAACCGGAGCTCAATTAGACAATGAGAGTTTGTCCTTTGTGATACCACAATTTTGAACCGCACCCTTAACTTTATCGAAAAAACGCTGCGAGCCGATTATGTATTTACGAATTCGTCATCTTTTATATTCGTCATTCGTTATCTCAATGCCCCAGAGCTCCTCGGGGCTATTTAGAAAGTGAGAGCCAAAGTACCTCAACCTTAGCTTCGCAAACGCTGGGCACCTAACAAGGTAGTTTTGAGGTTATTCCACCTCGTCCTCTTCCAGGCAACTTCGACATAATGGGTCCGGTAGAATATTCATGCGTGAATACCGATAGGACAGTGACCCCTTAAAACCCCCACCAGAAGTGAGAGCTATGGCTTTGTGAGTGTGAGGAGTGCCCTCGACTGCCCCCGGTCCACCATCGGTCAATAGAACCTAGCGATCACGCATGTCCTGGTTTTCGCCCGGCACTCGCTGAGTTGACATGAGGCCCCTCTATCCAAGAGTGTACCGCAAGCGATCAATGGCACCCGCAGCCGCTCTTTATCCGGTGATAACTTTTCCCGAGTACCTTTCCTGACCAATTCGTCAGCCACACAGTTCCCCTCAATGTCGCTGTGACTAGGAACCCAAATAAGCCTAATGCAGAAATATTCCGATGCGACCGAAAGAGAGAGCAGACACTCCTTAACCAAGTTGAAGCGCACCTCCAATGAGCTCAAGACCCTGATAACCGCTTGGCTATCAGAATACACGCTCACCTCCTTGAATGTTATAACGCTCCTTAGAAGTGAATCCACCGCCTCCTTAATAGCAGTTACTTCCGCGTGGAATACACTGCAGAAATCCGGAAGCCTGAACTTAGTGCTGATGGTAAGCTCTCGACAGAAGATCCTACCACCAACCCTGCCATACAGTTTCAATCCATCCGTGAAGAAGTTCACCGCATCCCTCCTCCAGAAGTCCCGCCCGGCCCACTCCTCCCTTGAGGGAAAGTGGGCAGAGAAGAAGCTTCTAGGAGCCATATCGGTGGCGCTGTAATCCGTACGATCAGGGATGAAGTCGAAGCCCCCTAGAACCCCAGAGTGTCCAGTCCCAAAGTTGGTCAACCAATTGGTTTCCCTGAGTCTAATAGCCGTTCGCGCCGCAACAATTCTGCCTGCAATGTCGACAGGCACTGCGTTCAACATTACGTTCATTAGGATTAATGCAGCCCGTTGTACGCGCTCCAGCTGCCTAGCTGGTGTAGCCTTTTCCAGTGAGTTCCACCAGACAAGGGCGCGGTAGTAGCTAAGTAATGTAGCGGGTAACAACAATAAATGTGCTGTTAGTAAAACTTGTTGCCCTAGTTGTGATTGTGTCTATAACATTCACTTTACTATTCTGTTTTTCTCCATATTCGTGTACTTAAGCATGTGTGTGCCCTCAAAAAGTTAGAAAAAATTAAAAATAAAATTAAAAATAAGAAAAAAACAGTTCATTCCTACTATTCATTTTACTTGCTATGCGTATTTGATGTTGGCTTAAGCCTCAAGGAATTAATTTCAATTCCCATTATATTGTGTGTGTGCGTCTGTGAGTATGCATGCGATGTGTAATTTACCGACAGTGCTTCCTTCATAAGCATAAGCTGCACTCACTTATTCTCTTATCTCTTTATATTTCACTCAAATCTGCCATCTATCTGTTTTGTCGTCCCTTTATTTGCGTATGTACTAGTCCACACATACGCATTCACATAATAAACACGTACTAAGATTTGTATAAAAGTATGTTTACATATATGAACAGAAATTTATATGTGGATTCTTCTCTCGTGTCCTTATGTGCTTATTCATGCACAGATTCCCTTCACGAGACTTAATGAAATTGAAGTTAATTACACGCTAAAGAATTGACCTTAAATATGTACATATGTAAGTTTAACACAGCGTTGAATATTCATATGTTTTTGTATGTCCAACTGATAAAATTACAAATAATTTTCCATCATTTAAAATGAGTTTCACAGCTAATCAGATTAATGGTAAAGTTGAGGCGACAATAAATACAACTTAAAATGCTTCGATGTGTTATTTTTCTTTTTTAATCTCTTGCTTTAACCAAATCCTTTATGTGCGCCTCTATTGTTATTATGGCTATTTATAAATGCCTTTATTAAGTTCGCAATTAACTCGATAACCGGCATACTTTCCCACACAGCTCTTCTAAAAACATTTCTAAAATAGTTTTCTGAAAAGGCGTTCCTCTTCCTCTGATATACGCGCTGTATACTTTCACAGCTGGAGCGTTTTTGTGTCCATTCGTACGAGATGACCGAGCTGCACTATGTCTACATACATATTGTTGTAAAGCTTATATAGTTCATCGTTCCATAGTCTGCTGTATTCGCCGTCGCAAAGCTCCTTATATCTTTCGCATAATATTTCTCTCGAATACCCTTAGAGCTGCCTTATCAGCTGTTTTCATTATTCATGCATCTGCGCCAGAGACCAGCACGGAAATGATGAGTGACTCATAGACAAAGTAGAAGTAAAAGTAGAAGGAAATCCATTATTGGCTTTGAAATCGACAAATATGTGGTGTGAGTTGATCCTCTTCTCGTGGATATTTTCCAAGACTTGGCATTTGAGGAATGCCTGGTCCATGTCGAATTTGCCATGGTCATCGGTCACCAGATCACCATGGTTGTTCCTACAGGAGTTTGGCCCGGTCTTGGAAACTTCCCTAAGTGGTTTAACTCTCTGGTAAAATTTTCAGGCGTTTTTCCTGTCCGCAAGCACTTCAAGCTCTTCGCACTTACTCGGCCTTTTTCTTCTTATGTCGGAAAATACGTGTAGCTTCCCTCTTTATCGCTCTGTAACGGTCCCACATAGCTTGGATCTGAGCGTGACCATTTTTCTGCAACTTCGCGACATTCCTCGTCGTACCAGTTGTTTTTTGCTGATACCCTGTTACTTCTTCGGCGGCGGTACTTAATGAGCCAGAAATGTGTTCCCACTGATCGCATATGTGATTGTGATTGTAGCCTTTCGGTGTAGAGCTTTTCTTGCGTTGTTGGACGCTCAAAACTGCGCCGGGAAACTGCGCGGCAGACGAACTTGCGAGGAAGGGAACTGAACTACGCTCAGTAAACTCTGCACAAGATACAGGCGTCCCCCTGTCTTCGTGTAAGTTTCGGCTGAAATCTATTTTCACTCCAATGGCCAACGAACGATAGGCGAAAGAACCAACCTGTTTCATCACTTAAGAGATCTGGCCCAATTAAAATGAGGAAAGATCCAAAACTCTTGTACAAATCGACCGCCCCATTATTAGCACAGTTGTCGGCATCATTACAGGACACTGTTTGATGGGGGCGCACGCTAGGCGAATGGGTTACTCCGCTAACGATTTTTGCCGTGACTGTAGAGACGAGTAGGAGATAGAGAGCGTGGAGCACTATCTCTGCCACTGCCCCGCTATAGCAAGGACAATACTATCTATTTTTAATGTACATTTCTTTCAGTGTTTAGCTGATCTAGACTCTGTGGACATCCGCGACCTTCAACGATATGTTAGGATCACAAGATGGTTCTATCATACGGTAAACTAAGGGAAAGGAACAAGAGCTCGGAAATTAGTGGTATCACAATGGGTAAATTTGGCCTAAGTGTGCCTTTCTTCCTGAACTGTGCGGGGTGGCAACCACCGAAACCTAACCTTAGCTAACCTTCGCTCTGTCCCAATTCGCGATTTTTTGCAGTTTCTAAGAAACTAGTGGTAGAAAAAAGCCATTTGCTTGAGGTGTGTTAGTAAGAAGCAACACGAAAAACTAAATTTAATGCACAAATAGGTAGATGACTAAGTAGTGCAGTAAATATATATGTGCATGTTGGCAATATAAGCCGGGACGGATTATTTTCCCAAGAAACTTTTGCCTTAAACGGTGGCCATTAAGTGTACATAAATGTTAAGGTATTTAGTATTTGGTTTATGTATTTCTTAGAGAGCGGTAGCTGTGATTACTCGCGCTACAAATAAAAGCATCACCCAAATAACGATCCGATTATTGCCAGTATCTTTGTAAGCTACGTCAATGATAAGATTTATGTTACGAAAAGGGAAAATAAGCGGCAAAGCTAAAAACACTGAAAAACTGCACCGGTAACTTTTCGTTTGCTGCATAAAAAAAGTATAAGCATAAGTATTCGACTACATACAAACCAAAAGGTACAACAACTTTAGTAATTACTAAAAATTAATATTCATTTATTTGGTGTGCATCTTTAAGTTAGGGTTTAACTGCGATTCTGCTACGGTATGCATAGGTTGCGTTATATAAATATACGTACCTAAGGAATTTCGCTGCCTCCGAACTCTGGATCATTTTTGTGAAACGCTTTTAATGAGAAAAAAAAATCTCTGGTTTTTCTTATTGTCTGTAGAGTAGCAATCGCGATTAAGAAACACTGTTTCTATCACTTCGCGTATTTTACCATTTTCCGGTTAATTCTTCTGCTCCTTTCAAATTAAACGCTTTTAATTGCTTTTTTTTATTAACTTCATGCGTCCGAATTTTTCTGCATATATAAACTTCAAAAGGGTGAGTGGCGGTTCGTGTTTCTTTCACTTCCTAGGTATATTCGGGTAAATCTTTTTTAATTGGTCTGCTAATCTGGCTGCTGCATTGTTTGTAGTTGTAGCACTTCAGCGCTTATGGTTGCGGTAGTATACCACTAGGCTCATTAGCAAACACTTCTGGCGCCACTGCCTGTTAGCTTGTGGCCTGCTTCTGTCGACTTCAACGTGTTGGTTGCAGCTTAATGCTCATACTCACTCCATAACCCGCTTGCTCGCTTGCTCGCTTGCTCCCTTGTCTTCTTTTACTTTATTTACGACTCTTTCATTCACTACTTCAGATAACTTTTCGGGTCTACTTTATTGCTTTCGCACATCAATAAACGCCACAATAAAAAAGCAAAGTTAAACCGTTGAATGATTGACTGATTGATTGATATTTGGATAAAATGCCTTGCAAAGTTTGTTATAACATCTCGATAGCTGTCGAATATGGAGCGGAATGTGATAAAGAGCATATTTGATTAAGTACACACAAAAAAAAAATATACATTTTTATGTATGCAGGAAAATAATGCCAAATGCCTGCTGGATAAATATACACTGCGTATGAGTAATTATTTGCAATATACCAGTTATTTAGTGTTAATTTAATATACATTTCATTCTTGTTATATATTATTCCTAATTAATGGGATTAATATTTTTAAAGCTTATATAATTATATAATTAATTTATGTAAACATTTATTACACTGCGTTGAATATGAAAAATTACTACACTCCGCAGCTAATACTTACATATATGTATGTATGCATTGCACATATTTAAGCAAATAAATTATCCTTCCAGCTTTTTAAGTGAATTATCTGTAATTAATTTTCGATAATTAATGCAGCGGTAAATACTCACTTGAACTTACCAATAAATGCACTGACATGGAATTTAATGGTAATTAATTTTCTACTCTTAAGTAATTACTTATACAAATATATGTATGTACGTATGTATAAACCCATATGTAAGCGTATACGATTACGTTTGTACACACATGTGTATGTGCAAGTGCATTAACAAAGCTTGTGTGATTTTTTTTAACAATCCAATGTAAGTATTTATAGAAACGTACACGTGTACCTACGTATATGCATACGTACATATGTATGTGTATTACAAGTGGAAATTTGAGTGACTTAAAATTATAGAGAAGATATTTTTCCCTTCCCCAGAACTGACTCGATTGCAGTGAAAAATAGTAAAAAAAAAATACCCCTATTTATCATTCTTTCCATTTCCTGTCTATCATTACGCTGCATTTCAATTTTGAATGCACAATTTTGTGAAGTTTGTCTATAGTATTGATAAATAATTATTTCTTTTTATTGCAGGTACGCATTGAAACTTGACTTTTCAATATAATAAGGTGAGTACGCCCGACTTTTCAGTATGAAATAATACCAGATAGAATAAGCTCTTCGGTAGGGAATCTTTTGTTCTCCGGAATGGCGAAGCGAAAGGAAAAACTTAAACTCAATTCACTGTTAGCAATTTAATTTTTTTCACTTCGATTTTGTTATTAAGTGAAGGAATTTTTCAATATAAATCACTTCTTAACATAAAGAATCAAGGAAAGGCTCCTGAAATTAGATTTATTCCAAAACAGATATGATTGTGTAAAGATCCATTATCTTCTTAATTTCTTTACCATGTCAACGTAAGGTTTATTGCTTTTCACGCTTCGTGACGCTTTGGTTGGTTTTTGTTTTTTTGTAGAAGAAACCAATTTGCCTCTTTATAAATAGATATCTTATTTTTATCGATTTTTCATGGACTCTTATATGACTTTAAATACCTAACGATACCTAAATCCATTAGATATAAAGCATTGTTTTGACTCATGAATGGAATGGAAATGCTTTTGTCGAAGAAATTCTCTTAAAGCGAAAAAAAAACAAACAAATCGTTCCAACGACAGTATGGTCTACGTAACCGAAACGAACCAAATTTATATCTGGCCAAGGACTGTCACTCCCGCATCATTCTCCAAAATATTATAGGAACTTGCATGCGGCTACAAAAACACCAACAACAACAAAGCAAATAACTGGGTGCTTCGCTGCGCCTTCAAGGTATTTTGCCTTTGCTACTCCCTCTTTAAATTGTTCTAGTTCCTATTTTTTGTGAAGGTATGTAGAACGTAGGCAAAGTATCGATTTTCTGTTCGAAAATCTATTTACAAGCTAATACTTCGAGTCTAAATATCACACCCATTCCTCAAAAGTGCATCAATTTAATATTTGTTATTTTGCGTATTAAGCGCTGAAAATACTTTTCTTCTTTTTCCATATGTTAGACATGTTCAAAAAAAAAAATAGTTCTTCGCGTTTTTTGACAACAGCAAGAATTTTAAATTACTACAATTTTAAAGAATGTATCAAAATGTTTGCCAAAAAAAGATTAAATGGAAAACCTCTTCCCCATATAAGTATCTTTTATGCTTGATAATCTTCTATGTATCAATACAGGGTGTCCAAGAAGCACCACGACAAGCTTGCGGAAAAGGAGATGGGGGGGGGGGAGGGGTGAGCTCCCTGATAAGCAAACACTTTTCAGGTAAAAGTGTTGCTGTGTTTGAAATATTGATATTTTTTTGAATGTAAAAAATCGGACCTCATTAATTTTCTTTACAAACAAGGCAATATTTTTTTTATTAATTTGCAGGCAGTTAAAGAAAATACCTGAAAAGGCCCGATTTTTTTTTAACTCAAAAAAATATCAATATTTCAAAAACGGTGACACTTTTACCGGAAAAATATTTGCCTATCAGGGAGCTCACCCCCCACCTACCG
>JAPVRG010244397.1:0-11544 GCA_029783565.1 Rhagoletis cerasi
CTAAGTAATGAATCGGTTAAATGTGCAGACATATTAGAGTTGGTCACCGCAGGGGAATTCTTTGGCGAGGTATCTGTGAGTTTTTGTGCCATATAAGAGGTTTCTCTTACTTTAAAGCAACGAATATTGAAGTGATCGCACATTTCGCAAACCTGTAAAGACAGAGGAAGTAGAGCATAGACGGTGTTGTTTAAAAGGTTAAAAGTTATAGGATGCTTTAATTGTAAATTTTCTACTTTTCATGTCAAATGTAAGTTCTATATTTTTTTATAGCAGTTACATTAACTTACAACTAAAAATATGCAGCATTTGTTTTAATAGTAATAACTTTTTTGGCTTCACATTTTTTTTTTTACAAAAACTCAACTATTTAATATGCATTTCGTACTCACCACTCCTTGTCCGTAATGCAGATGCGCTATGGTCACGAATATCGTTAACGCCAGCACAATCCAGCATTCCATGTCGGCTGTTATATCGTCGCCCCACAATTGTTTGTACCAAGGAAAACAGCAAACAGCGACAGTGGCCAATAATGGCCACATGAGCAGATTGAAGCTATCACAGCGAGTGTCAGACATTTGCGCCACTATCAAGCGACACTGCACGAGTAATAGAAAAGTGGGAAAATATTAACAATTTAAAAGAGAACAAAATGTTATAACAATAAACGCGCACATAACATTTAAAGGCTAGACAGCAGTAGCAGTGTCATCAAATAACTAATATTCTACATTTGAAAACGAATATCCATAAGAAGATGCGACACGCCATCGATTCGCTCATCAGCATGGCTGGCAATGATGTCATTAAACGCAAAAGTGGCACTTAAATACTACATAAGTAGGTGGCGCGAAAATGGCATTGTCAGCTTCAAAATGTTTTCAAATATTAGTTTCATTTACGGACTTACAAATGATACACAAATAAGCAGAGACGAAAAACAATTATCCCATCGGTCCTATTCAGCTTTGTTTGATACTCGTATAAATAGAAACAAAAATTGAAATTTGAAAAAGATGACCTACGTAATCCTGAAATGAACTAAATCTCTTAATATCTTCAAGTGATGGAGGATGCCCAAAGGGAGGTGTTCTTCCTCCCTTACGTTGATCCATCGTTAACCAAACTTTTCGTCATAGTTTTAAATTTAGAAGAGATTTTTAATTTTTGTCAAGGATAGATATCTTAGAAACAGCTATTGGCTAATCCATCCTAAATTAGCATAATTATCGATTTTTTACTATTGCCATCGATAGTTCGTCGACTGTTCTTTACTGTTTGTCGGTAGATTTTATGTTAAAAAAACGACGAACAAAACGATTTACCACAGAAAACAATGAAAAATAATGAAATTTTTACGCCTGAGGGCTAAACAGAGGAATTTTTAAAAGGATAAAATTAATTATAAATGTTTGGCTAAGGAACAAACGTTAAAAATCGATTGCAGTATTAAATCAAAAATAATTAAATGCAAGTAAGTAAAAATTTAATCATTAATGTGTAGCTATTAAACAATCGACGAACTATCAATTTCAACAATAAACAAGTAAAGAAGTCTAAGGTCGGGTGAAACCGAACATTAAATATTCGGCGCACGTATTAAACATAGTTTTTTCACGATTTTGAAACCTACCGTTACGTGGTAAACCGCTCAGTTAGACTTAAAAGAAATAATAGTTAGACTTAAAGAAATAATTTAGATGTGCTTGGTAGAAATCAGGGACCGTAATCATTATGAATTCTATCAAAAAAATTTTATTTTTAATCATTATTTCAAGATTTTAAAATTTGAGATCAATAGTAAAAATACATTTCTGAGTTTTATTTTATCGCTCAGAAATAAAAATCATGTGTCGATTTATATTTTTTTGGTCAAAAATAAAACTAATTTGTTGAGTGTTATCTTTCGCTCTAAAATAATAATTATTTTATGGGTTTTATGTTCGTTCATCAAAAATAATGATTATTTTTGAGTTTTTTTTTTTGATCGAATATAAAACTCATTGAGCGTTATTTTATCTCCCAGAAATAAAAATTTATATTTGAGTTTTATTTTTTTCGGCAGATCGAAAAACTCAAAACCTCACACTGATTTTCTAATGAGTGTTTAGTGGTAGGTATTTTTTGCTGTGCACTCAAAAATTGCAACAAATTTATCAACCTTATTTTTTCTTATTACATACATATGTACACATATTATTGTAATTTTTGAGGTAATTTATGAGTGCAAAGCAAAAAATATTTACTACTAAAGGCTTTTAGAAAAGCTTTGTGGCGTTCTGAGTGTTTCGATCTGCCACAAAAAAAAATTAAAATCAAAAATTAATTTTTATTTCTGAGAGATAAAATAACGCTCAAGAAATGAGTTTTATTTTCGATGAAAAAAATAAAACTAAAAAAATAATAATTATTTTTGATAAAACAAATAAACTCAAAAAATAATTACCTTTACTGATCAAAAAATAAAACTTACAAAATAATCAATATTTCAAAGAGAGAAAAAACCACTCCAAAAATAAGTATTATTTTTGTTCAAAAAAATATATGTAACTCGATGCATGATTATATATTCCGAGCGATTTATAAAAATTAGAAGTGGAATTATTGATTATAATTTTTATGTACATCGCTCAGAAATTTTTAAATCGTATCATATTCCTAAAGGACATGAAAAAACATGCACTTATATACTCGAAATTGTTATACGATATTTGGAAGCTTTTGATTTTTTTCATTGAAAATTTTAAAATAATCATTATTTTCGGTCCCTGGTAGAAATCGATAAAGCGGTTAGCGAGTAAACTTATAGCGTATAAATGGCGTACTAACAGGACACTGTTTGTCGGCTTCACATGCATTTAAATAGACTTTGAGCAATTATAAAATTAGCGGGAGATTCGAAACGAATGAGAAAACTTTGGAGCACCTCCTCTGTAAGTGTGCAGCCCAAGGCAGGCTCCTTTACTAAGCTGTCTGCTGAATATGGAAGCAGCGGCCAAAATATGGTATAACAAATTTATCAAAAGGACTGCGGTTTTCTTCAACATTGCTCCTTGTTTCCAGAGATTGGTTGTATATTTTGCCGTAGTTCTTCTGGTAACACTATGGTCTATGTGAAGCCACGTAATGGCTAGTCAGCTTGGCCTACCTACATAGCTTTCTCAATTCTGAAAAAAATAAAACTTTTCTTCCCCAGATTTAATTTGATCATCCAACACTTTTTCCTTCATGCTCATTCCACTCATCTAATCCAAAAAATTGATGCCTGAAGAGCGAAAAGGCAATTTGCAGAGTCCTCGCTTACAAAGGACAACCAAAGTCAACGTTGTGTGGCTGTCCAAAATCCTCTTATGTCTATACATAAAACAATTTACTTTTTTGATTATTTTTCGCAATGAGTTCCAATTTTTTGCAGAAATATAATTCTTAGCGATATAACTCGCTTTATTTTGTCACATACAGGCACCTACATTCAACCCATACTCAAGCACACATGTACACCTTGTACGTATGTATGGCTCACCCACAAAGTTTAAGCCTCAATCAAATATAGAGAACGCTTGCCAGATAT
The DNA here is from genome assembly GCA_029783565.1 of Rhagoletis cerasi. Taxonomy (NCBI): domain Eukaryota; kingdom Metazoa; phylum Arthropoda; class Insecta; order Diptera; family Tephritidae; genus Rhagoletis; species Rhagoletis cerasi. The sequence goes on from JAPVRG010244397.1 coordinate 3,575, forward strand.
CAAAGTGTGCATTCATGCATCCATTTTTACACACATACTCGTACATACTACAGACTATATCCATATCTAAGTGGATATGTACTTACCGCAATATTGGAAAATAACGTTCCGAAGAGCACGAACAGTATGCGCGGCGACAGATCAATGATGTTATTACGCGAGTAAAAGCACCAAAATGTGGCGATTGCGAAGAGCCACAAGAAGGGGAAGAGTGGTCGCACCGCCTCCATGAATGGCAGCATTTTACCGGTTTTATTTTTGTATGATCTGCAAAGAAAATGAGCACATGAATATTTACGCTTACATTTGTTGTTGTCATTGAGAATGCAATCACTTTTATATGTATTCTAAGTACCCACAATAACTGTTATCTAGTGTATAAATATGTACATATGTATGTAGTAAATTTACAGTGTAATTGCATTTTTTCATTAGAAGCTGTGCAATTTTTTTAAATACTTACAAATATATATTTTTAATGATAATTGGATGACTGCTTATCATGCTCGAAGTGAGTAGCACAAACTCAAATAAAGTTGCCATACTGAGGTTAAAAAAAGGCCGTGCATGCCAAATATCCGTACCGACCAGAGTGGTGAAGAATAGCATTAAACTGACGCCCTGTACGGGAGGAAAATAGTAATGATTAGAAAATTAACATAGAGCTAAGCTAGCTAGTCGATTTTAGTCTAAGGTAAACCCTCAAAGCTCTTTCGAAAGTACTAACCGAGATCTTGAGACCTAAGCTTTGCAAAGGATGGGGAGCTTTGTCGATGTGAATCAGAAGGCGATGTTTATTCGCAACGCGCATATTGATAGTGGTCTGTCAAAACACCCCCCAAAAATTTTTGTCGTTGACTTTCCTACCCTAAGAAACTCCCTCGATCATTTCCGACCACTCTGATAGCAATTCTCGCATACTTAATTCAAAAACTGTTTATTTTTTTCCCATTATGACGTTCTTCCAGCAACAAGCGCATTGTAAATCCAGCTAAGAAATACTCTCATATTCCCATGTCAGGCATTACACGTCCTGTCGATTGGCTATTATAGTAGATGCTCAGCTGCCTCATTGACTTAATACAGTTTAGCCGTTTCAAAGACTGATAGCTAACTCTGGCTGAAACATACAGACTACTCACTGATCTGGAAGCCAAAATCGGAGGTTCAAGGAAACTTTCCAGGTGAATACACCTCCTTGAGCCCTTCCGTCAAGTATCGACTCGGAAACGAGAAGAAACTTTCGCAGAAGGTCCGTTTTAATCTCAGAGAGCTACTCGACGATTTATAAAAAGTGTTTAGCAAAAGCTGGAATGCTTTGAAGAATTTGTTGAAATGATTCCTTCACATCTTATAGATGTAACGGTTTGGGCAAGGTGCAAAGTTGAGTGTCATTGTGTATGTTTATCAAAATCGGACAGTGGCTTGTCACAGCCTCCTACCATCAAGATCAAGGCCTTGAAATTATTTGGGCCAAGAGAACCTAGCGCCTACACTAACCTTGGCTTTCGCGAAGTGATCGCTTAGCTGGCCTATCTTTTCAAGAATGGTTTGAAGGTAGTCAAAGGCACCACTCCATTTTTATACCTTTCATGAGCATGAAATGGTATCATAACTTTGGTCCAATGTTTGTAAGTACCAGAATAAGCAGAGATAGACCCATCAAAATGTATACTTATATGATCAGAAAGTCGAGCTGAATCGATTTAACCATGTCCGTCTGTTTGTATACAATCTAGTCCCTCAGTTTTCGAGATATCCGAATGAAATTTGGTGAGTGCATGTATTTTTGTAATGTATTAATCATTTATCGGAACCGGTAAAATCGGACCACTATAACATATAGCTCCCATACAATTGATTGTTCAGATATGAGATTTTTCGTTATAACTCCTCCAATTATTCAGCTAGGAACTGAAATTTAGCATTTTTCTACATATTATCAACGGAGAGTTTAGAGTAAAAATTAAAAAGATCGAATCACTATAACCTATAGCCCCCATTCAACTGATTGTTCAGATATAAACCCGAAATCACGGAAAAATTCGAACCTTCCAAGAATGTTAAAGCTTCCAAATGCTGTGTCAGCTAAGTACGCAGAATAGTCCCACTTCCTTCTTACTAGCAGCGGTGGCAGAAATAATCCTGAGCAAGATTGGCGATGAGAAAAATTAAGCAGAAGGGATTCGTGAAAATTGTCAAAAATACCTCAGTTTCGACAGCACACATCAATGTTCAATCCTACCGCAATTCGTATATGAACGTGCCTATCAGAATCAGCTTCGACCCTCCTTTATGTTCATGTTGAACATGTTGCATTTGTTTGTCCTTACTTTGCGCAAATAAAAAAGATGTAACTTCATAGGCTCCATCAGGACTATAATGAACGTAGAGTTTAGTTCTCAAACCACCTCCCGACAAAATATTGTACTTGGCGATAGCTTAGTCCTGAGCAAGACCTTATTAGGCGCCACATATATTGACCATTTAGTGGCACATATGTAGGGTACAGACACTGTAGATATATAGGCCGGAGTTATAGTCGCTCGGTTCCTGTACTTCCCGAGTTGTCACTCTGGATTTAATTATCACATGGTAGCATCATTTTTGTGCACTTCGGGTCACTCTAACCTTTTTTAACCTAACCGCTTATAAATTTGATAACTTCGCTTACAATACCACAATTAGACAAATCCGTGACCTGCTTGATTACGTCATTCCCAAAGTTCTTATTAAAATTAAATACTGCTTCCACGCTGCCATTCAAGCAGCAGCTTCCGCATATTCTGTTGTAGAAAATACCTATTTTAGAAGCGTGTTTTCCTATTGGCCTTCTACCGGTAAATAACTCCGTGATAGGGGAGACCAGTATGTTTGCATGTGTATTTATATAAAAAATAGTTATTGGACCAAAAAGAAGTGGGTAGGCACTATGGCCAATGGTAATCAACTATTACCACCCCTGCATAGTTGTAAGCCATGCAGAGTCCACAAAAAGCTCCGGAAGCATTGTCCGGAGGATACATCAGACTATGCAGGGCATACTTTAAATTGCCATCAAATTATAACTTAAGAAAATTTTATTACAGGCAGTTGAGAATTGCATGTGCAAAAATTTCATAAATATAATGAAGGAAATTTTTGCACATGCAGCATTACATAGCATGCATTTAGGCGCTTGGTCTTAGAAATCGCGCCAAAACAACCGGTGTTAGGCCAAATATCATGTGATGTCTTACAAGTATGAGTCCTTGATCACCTTTTCTTTGCTGGTCTCAGAAAGTGCAAGTATGTCTCTGTTTGTATTTGTCTGAGAGAGTATCCCAGTTCAAACGATATGTATTCATTCAAACAAGCTCCCGCCTGGGCCAATTCGTCCGCTCTCTAGGTACCTTCTAAGCTTCAAAGGCCGGGAACCCAGACAAGAGAGAAAGATATTGAATGAGTCACCGAGCTTGACTCCATCTTGCGTTGTTTAACTATCTTAAGCTGGGTTTTAATAGATGATATAGCCAGAAGTGCTGCCTACTATCTGAATAAATCATTGCTCTATTTCTCCTGGTAACACTATCGATTATTATCCTTTACGACTCACATGTATCCCGAACTTCAGCTTAAAATGTACTGGCGTGATTTGCCAGCCTTATGGACTAAGCGAAACCAAGCTCACGGAATGGACTCCTGTCCTTTTAGCTAAGTCCATCTTAAATCCAGATTGCTTTTCTATCAACATTCACTTCTGATTTAGAACCGATGGTGCTGCAGGAATTTATTTGCTACCAGACTATTTTCTATGATTGGGCTATACCCAAAGATTTTCGTTCTGCTCAGCCCCGACCTTCTCAGTCTTACTGCTGAGTATATCGCGAGAGTAATGGATTTTAGGACCACAGTTATATACCAACATGCTACTCTTTGTAGTTTACTGACTTTACAATGTCTTCTTAAGGCTAACCACCATAATAAGGCGACGTGGTAGAGCTTGAGGTAAGGATTGGCCTTATGATCATCAGCACCACAAGTTTTGGTTTCAAACCCCACTCTATACTCAAGTTTATTTTTTAAAAATATAGTAAGCAAATTAATAACATGCGGAGCAGGCCAGTGAGTTTAAATGATTCGCAATTAGCGAAGTAGTTGAGGCGGTATATAAAGCCGAAGAAGCCTGCCACCAAGCGCGGCAAATAGTGCTGTTAGTCACACTGGCGGTCAAGAACGCCGTATAACTGGCGGAGCGGCATAGGGGCCTATACTTGGCCCGGACCTTTGGAACGCCACGTACGACAGTCTGCTGCGCACGGAAATGCCAGAGAGCGCCTTCCTTGCCGCTTTTATGTTTGTGTAAGACGATGTCTACTGAACTTATAAGAATTTGCTTTTAAGTCAACCAAAAAATCAATATATTTCATCCTTCACATTTTCAAATATTTATATAAACCATTTCAAAGGGCTTTCCGTTTCCCATACCATCTACTAGTCGCTTCAGTACAACAACTAAATCCATATCATTTCGAGATAAAAAATAATAATTACCCCTCCCCGCATATCCAAGACCCGTAGCAATGATACTGCCAGCAATTACAACTGAGCGAGTGCAGCAATTAATGCTGCATTTTATTCTTTTCTATCGTGATACTCGTAACTTACCCACATCGTGCAATCGTAGCCCCACGGCAGGAACATAACTCCGGTGTTGTACTTTTCGAAATGTGTCAAATAAAAATTAAGAAAAACCATCCAAATAACCCAAAACATATGAATCGGCGGCAAGTCTTTGGTGCCAAATAGTGAAAACATATAAATTGGTATGAGCACAGCGGAGTAAGAGTCCAGACCATGGTCGAAGAGTTCACCGAGCGGACCGCTAGTGCCAGTGCGCCGTGCTTGTTTGCCATCCATGCCATCTGTCAGGAGAAGGGAAATGGTAGTGTTGAGAGTGTGAAGAGGGAACGAGTGAATAGTGAAACTGCATTATGTACATATGTATGTATGTACATATCGATGGTCCTCAGCAAAACGACACAACTCAGTTTTCGCGTTTCATAATTTAGGAATAATATGTTTTGGAACGTAATTATTGTGGATTATTTGCAGTCATTCTGTAGACAAAATTTGTAAGCAACTTATGACTGTTTAATAAATATATTGTTATAATAATAAGAAACTATTATTAAGCAGTTAAATGAAAATAAGTCCACTGATAATAATGAACAACGGCATAACAAGAAAAATTTCGTTGTTGGCTATAAAACCATCACTAACCGATCGACAGTTTGTGACTTATGCCAATATCCCGGATAAACGCTAGAACCACTCGCAGAGTTTCGGTCGTAACTTCGATTTTCTGACAGACGACACAATTGCGCCTATCGGATTGGTAAGAAGTAAACATATGTATGTCGATTTTCCACAGAAAAATATGGTTATTTATCAACATAACCTGCTATATAACTCAAAAACATGAAATTTCAAGTTGTGTCGTTTTTGCAGAGGGCCATCGATATGTACATATATATCAGCTGGTTAATGCTAAAAAGTAAGCAACAAAAATTTCTAGGGGCGTGTATGTCAATAAACGAGTGAACTCAATTTGAAACTTTTCGCCATTGCCAAATTACCGGGCATATTTAAACGAGTTACCTTTACAAATATGTGTGTAGAGGTGCATATGCAAACAAGATGAGTTTAGTGCTGTTGCTTAAGCGCAGTATTGCCTTTTTTGATAAATGAAAGTACCTTAAAATGCTGTTCATATGTACATTAATATGTTTGTATGTATGTGTAAAACATTTTTTTATTCATATTCTAAGCCTTATCATTATCCTTTTTCTTATTTTTAACCTCATCCTATTCCTTAACTTTATCCATATTCTAGCCTTATATTTACTCTTATCCTTATTCTAATAATTATCATTATCCTTATTTTTATTCTTACCTCCAGCCTTTTCCTTGTATTTATCCATATCCTTACCCTTATCATAGCACTTATTCTTACTCTTATCCTCATCCTATTCCTATCATTTTTCTTTCTCTGCTCTTATCCAAATCCTCATATTTGTTCTCATTCTTATTCTTATCCCTATCCTTACCCTTATACTTATCCTTATCTTTATCCTCATCATTATGATTATCTTTATCCCTTTTCAATTATTTATCCTCATCCATATTTTTACCCTCCTTTAACCTTATCCTTGTCCTTATTTTTATCCTTATTTGAATCCTTATCCCTACACCCTAATCCTTATCCATATCCTTGTCCTTATCGTTAGTCTTATCCTTATCCTTATTATTATCCTAATCCGTATTCCCATCTTCAGGCTTATCCTATCAGTGTCTTTAACCTTATCCATCTCCTTATCCTTATTAATTTTTTTTCCTCATCCTTATTCATATCTTTATCTATATCATTATCCGTACCCCTATACTTATCTTTAACCCTATACATGTCTTTACAATGTTTATAACCAAGCACCGAGAACGCGTTCCCGTTTTCGTGAAGAACAAAAAGAGAACAAAACTCTTGGGAACGTTCTCAAAAAGAACAAAATTAAAACAAAACGTTGGGAAATGTTTCGGTGAAGAACAAAAAGAGAACAAAACTCGGGAACGTTCCCAACAAGAACAAAATGAGAACAAAACTCTCAAGAACGTTCTCAAGATGAACATAACAAGAATTATTGTTAAAAGACACTTTAAAATTAATAACATAAACTTCTACAAGTCATTTATTGAATATCAATTAAATTAGTTATTTTTGACATTTATTTATTTATCTATATAAATACACCACACTAAAATTTTGAAACCCCTTTTTGAGAGTATCGTTTACTCGATTTCAATGAAACATGCACCGATTTTAAGGAAACCACTTCCTCAGAATAACTTCGTTCTTCAGATAGGTGGCGCAAGGGTCGTTTTTGTGGTACACTTTTGAGCTACTTAATCCCCTTAGATTTTCATGAGAGATATATAAGATTTTTAGTACCGGGCCCGGATTTCCTCTAGCCGGCCATGAGTATACTGTATTATGTATCGCGTCCCTAAGCACATTGGCCTCATATGGTTGTAGTGGATTATCATCACATTTTTAAAGTTTGACACATGTAAAGATTCAAAAGTGAAAATTTTATTTTTATTCTAAAAAATTTGATTCTCAAATAAAGATACATAAATTCAAAATTAAATATTTTAAAATAACTTAATGATATAGTCAGTTATCTCCTTAAATACAGGAACATTGTTACTTCAGTCTGATTTTTTCGTTAGTATTACGAAGGTTGTTATTCAATATGTCGAATATTATTCCACCGGGAACAGTTAGAACTGAACGCCCTCGTATGGATCTCGTTCGATCGTACTTTGAATTTGCCGGTGAGCTCGAAGTGCATAATTGCAGTGCCAAAAAAAAAACAAAAAAATTCTAGGTATGCAACTTTATAGGCCATTAAATTTTAGTAGGATGAAGTGCAATTTTCAAGTGCCTACAAAACACCATTGATTTTTGATAATTTTTTTAGCTGACAAGCTCGAAATTTATTTTATATGCCTAGCAGCATCAGCAAAGAAAATTATTAAAAATCGTCGCGCATTTCTAACACACATGAAATTTGCATTTTGTCATACTAAAATTTAATGGGCTATAAAGCTGCATACCTAAAATTTTTCTAAAAATTCTTAATAAAAAGTTTGAAATTTTGAAGAAAATTTTTCGAATTTTTTCAAATTTTGTAAAAGGTTTGAAATGCTGATTTATGTGCTGTTTGTTAAATAATGAGCTGGACTTTTACAAAAACTGATTAAATATTAAATAAACAAAAGAAAATTTGCCCAGAATGGTCGAAATAAGGCGTTTCTATTATTTTATCCACCAGTATATGTGACCCGGCCTATGAAAAGGTGGCTTATGACTCAAAACATGACATGACATGGTTTCGATAGTTTTTGAGACGCTCTTTCACGTGGTGAAAACT